>JAODAL010023117.1:0-63340 GCA_025379985.1 Phyllomedusa bahiana
GGGGGTTCAGGCCCCGGGGTGTGCGCACAGGGGAAGATGGCCCCCGGGTCTTCAGCGGCCGCGCCTTCCGCGCCTCTGGTGAGGAAACGCTCCAGTCCGGTGCCGGTGCCCGGGGTGGGGGGCACAGATTTAGCAGCAGGGGCTCTTCTAGAGGTCTGGGGTTTGTTTTTCCCCATCAGGGGTCAGCTTCCAGCGTGTTTGTAGCTTCAAAAGGCAGCCTGGCAGCGGAGCTCACTCAAAACACGTCCATCCACTGAGCTCTCCAGGCCACGCCCCCTCTGTGGCTTTTATAACCTAAGTGTGTTGCCTAAGATGTAGCACGTATCCATTTGACTGTGTGGATGTTAATTCCAGCTTCTCCAGCCCTGTTTGGGTGTAAGAATGAAGGTGTTGTTGCTCTCCCATAGACTTTAATGGTCATCGCTCATAATCGACTGCTCACTATCGAAAAACCTTATCGATGGTGGCCGATTATCGACTATCGCCCGTTGTCGATAGCCAACGTAATCGCTCAACACTAGTAAAGATGCTGGTGCTGGCATGCCCTGTTGATCCACGAGGGATCTATAATGGGAGGTACATTTTAAGTATATCGAAGAGATACAGTGCTGTTCTGATTTTTCTTCCTTCCAGAGTTAGAACAGTTCTTTTCTCCTGCTTGTATTCACAAGATTTTCTAGGCTGCCAATCACCTCTCTCTGCTCTGGAGCCATTTCCTGCTGTGTTTTATCGGCAGTACAGGAGCTTGTTTATCTTTCTTACTAACCAACTTTAACATTTTATAGCTCTGTAGCCTTCTGCCCTGCTGTTTGGACCCCTCTATCATCAATGTCCCTCTATTAAGCTCAGCTAGGAATAGCAGAGCTGAGATGCCAGTCACTACTTTAGAACCACACGCAGCCTCGCTGGGAAGTGGACGCCTGATACTTTCTGTGAAGAACAGGCTCTGTGTAACAGCATGGTGAGAACACCCTCTCAATGTATATTTATTCAAGCTATCTATTTTTTTTTTTTAACTACGTCCCTGGGAAAGCCATACTGTCCATATATTGTCCATATAGATAATGCAGGTGGAGAAGCATACTTCATGACAGCTGCAATTAATTAGTCCATAAACTAATATACTACTAGTCTGCAGTAGGCAGTGAAGTATAGCTCACTCACATTTCTAAAGCACCTATCATCTATTATAATCTGCTTGGACACTGCACTGTGCAGTACATCTGAAACTGATCTGGCTAGTAAACTTACTTAAACAGCATGGTTGGCCATGTTCAACCTAAAGCTTCGCTTTTGGCCGGTAGGACTTTTCTTTGTTCAGTAACACTTAGAGAATCTGCAGGGCATATTAAAATAATATTGTTTATGTGACTTAAAGCCTTCATTGTAACATTAGCTCTTTTCTCTCTGCTGCTGGTGCTGCTAACATTTTGGCTGTTTAGAAGCAGCAACTTTATCCAAATTATATGTCACATGAATATGAGCATGACATAATCACATTCAACACTTTTTCTTACTGTTCTCTTCAGTCCTTCTAGCCGAGCCAAGTGAGTCATGCAATCCTGTGACTGTCTAGGCATTTTTCCAGTCACAGATTACAAAGTTTGGACAAAGGAAATATTTAGTTCTTTACTGAGCACTCAGGTGAGCAGAAAGATGTCTGTTTATCCCATTAACAGCCGTCATATTGGCGAAGACGGACAGGCACAACATGTAATTGTGAGACAAATAGTTAATGTCTTCAGGTTTTTATATGCAGACAGTGCGCGGCTTTCTCTGGCTGTGAGTTGCCATGCTGAATACATTGCTGGCATTATCCCAGTTATTCAAGGTGGAAATATTCTACAGAGATTCAGTAATAACAGAAGGCAGGATTTAGAAAATGTTATTTTCTTGGGCAATAGTACAGTACATGAGTTTTTTTTGTAGGGTTTGTGTATATCAGCATTATCCAGTAACTGATTGATTTAAATTATATAGAAAATGTACCCCCAAAAGAAAAAAAAAATTATAAGCATTGTAAGTTACTCATTTATAATGTTACTTCAGTAGCTTTATGTTCAATTTGAAAGCAATGTGGCTGAAGGTGCCACAGTATTTGGGCTTGAGAGGTCTTGGACCCAAGTCCCATTACACTGTATGGCGGGGAAAAAATCTGTATGTTTCTTTTGACCACTTTAAAGTACCTGCAGTAGCCAAATGCCTCAAAATTGCATAGGAACACTATCAAACATCTGGAACTGGGGCACAACTGGGGAATAAAGGGGAACATCAGGGGAACCCCAGGGATAGGATTAGTGCAACCCTAACTCCAAACCTAACCAAAAAATTTTCCTAGGGCTAGAATTATGGTAAAGGGCTGTTCCGATGATTGAAAACACAAGTCCATCTCTTGGGACATGACAGAAAATAGAAAAGAAGAAGCATACTTACCTCCTGAACGCACTTGTTCCATCACTGCTGCCATCACAATGATCCCAGCAGTTATCTTGCCCACTCATTGTTCAAGTGGCAGTTGCAATCACAGGCTGTAATGTTCATGGATACTGCTGGAATCACTGGGATGGCCACACTCACGGAATGAGTGCGTATGAGGTAAGTATACTTCTTCTATTCTATTTTTCATCATACCCCGATGGACTAAAGAGCATTTTGAGCAGTCTGAACACCCCTTTAAGCATGGAGCTACTGTTAGTGTAACCATAACTTCAAACCTAATCATAACCCTAACCCTAGAGTTTCCCACATGTTCCCTAGGACTAAGGTTGGAGTCATTGTTTGGATTGATTGTTTGGCAAATATCATGAATTTCACCAACATTTGATTCTGGCAGATCCGAATTAAATAGTTGAAATTCGGGACGGATTAGACATTGACCTGAAACAGAAGTATAATATCACTCATTTATATAATCCTTTACCATTCCTCCAGCGTCAAAGACTTGATGATACCTTGTCTATAATACCATCATGTCACATACAGAAGCAGAAAACTTGATATTTTATCCATTGTGATGCCATGTCCTATGGCTGAAATTGCTTGTTATACCTCGTCTTGTCATGATCCTAAACTGAGTAAGCAAAAGGAGTGGGAATGGAGGAAAGAGTTAATTGCATAGTTTGTAATAATTAAATTAAAAACCATTAAGTTTATAGGTATTTATGCACTTTGTACACTATGATTCCATAGCTCCTGAACTGAAGTACAGGTGCAGACGAAGCTCAGAGCTAAAACTGAACTTGCATTTTTTGTTCAGCTCCTAGCTTTCAAAATAACTTTTCTACTCAAAGGGCGACATGTATGAATTCGAATGCACCTTTTTCTTTTTAACTTGGTGCCGACACACCAGTTCTAAATAGATATAGAGGAGTGTAGAATACGACAGTATGTATGAAAATGTTTGGTGCATTACATAGAGTTTAATGCACCAAACTTTGTATGGGCATAGGGTGTAATACACCAAACTTTGTATGGTGCATAGAGCATAATGCGCCAAACTTTGTTTGGCATCAAACTTTGGCGCATTAAAATGTGTCGTCAGGTTTGGTCGTACGCCTGTAAAGAATCGGCAATATACGGCAAAAAAATGCATATGTGAAATCATACATTTCACCCAAAGTCCCTTGACGCACTTTTCACATGTTCTGGCCTGTAGACCAATTGTCTCTGTTTGTGTCAAACCCTTTTTCATACATTTATGGTTTTTCAAGTCCATAATTATTGTAAAATACTGGAACTATGAACCTGCTTTAGAACAGTCATCAAAATTCAGGGACCTGCATATAGTTAGGTGCAAAATATTAATTTGTTCACATTGTTCAGCAGCTACAAGTACAATTAGAAAATATAAATCATGCAATATTATTCAGTCACATGTCCAGTATCTGTGCCAACAAATATAATGTTCTGTTTTAAAATGTGTAGCAAGACAAAGTTAAAAGGACACAAGAGATGAGTGAAAATTTTGCATAAATAGGTCAGTTTGAAGTCTGTATGTGGCTCAAGGGCAATGGACATAACTGCAATGCATTTATGGTATGAGACATGATGAGCATTCCTAAAAGGACTGGCTTAAAATCATGACTGTTACAGTCTGATGGTCCAAGGCAAAGCATTACAGAATATTGGTCCAGCACCAGAGAAGTCTAATTGATGAGGAGAAAAAGGTTGCGATAAGGGGGGGGTAATTGCCATAAGCCAGCGGATCGTCGAAACATGGGTAAGCGGACACTTTGAAAATAATGTATTACGACCTTGATATGGGCTTAAATGTTGTCACTAAGCAAGCAAGGGCAATTTTGAGGGTTGATTTTAGATGATTCAGTAGTTAATTTTTCTGGGCCCTTACATAGATGGCCTATCTTAACGATAGGATCCCCACTAATCAGCTAAACCAGGGACATCAGTGCTCACTTGTCAGTCATAAAGCTTCTTGACTTTGATACTTGATACAGCAGCAACCATATGAAAACAGCTTTGTACAGTACTTGGTATTTTCCAATCCTAAAGATACACAATCAATGCAAGTGTCACAATCCGGCGGTGTCAGTATACACTGACCCGTCGATTGTCGGTATATGGCGGCCCCTGCGAGTGTAGATGGTATAACTCACAGAGGTAGCCGGACTGCAGGACAGGATAGCAGGTGCTGGTACAGATAACAGGACACATCAGGTGTAGCCGTAGGCAGGTAGCGCAGTCCCAAGACAGTAGTGGACTTGGTACAGCGAGCAGGACAGGATTCCTTATGAAACATGTCACAGGTTAATTGGCAGGTAATTAATTACTGTCTCTTTGAATACTTGTGCACTGCCACGCACCCGCCCTAGAGGGCGTTCGTGCATGCACAGGTAGCAAGAGTGGACAGGTGCAAGCCGGGGAATGGAACATGGACCGGTAGGTTATACTGAGCAGCAGGTAATGCTACTGGAGCAGAGACAGGAGCCAGGACAGGTGAGGTTGTCCAGGGTGATAGGTAGATCACGACCAGCCAACTCGTCCTTGATGTGTCTGAGGCCTCCCCAGAAAGCAGCAATGATGGCTTCATTGTTCCACTCAAGCTCTTAGGACAAAACTGGATGACATACTGGCCCACAGTGGAGTCGCCTTGACGGAACTGGAGCAGAGATGATGCTGCGGAGGTGTTGCTTGAAAATTTTGTGGAGGGCGCACAGTAACTCTTGTAGGTCCCCTGTCAGCGGATCCCCTTTCTCACAGAGAGGTGAGGCCTAGGCCAAGGCTACATCTGAGAGCAGGCTGATAATAAACGCCAACTTGGCTCTATTGGACTGGAACTGGTGTGCCAGGACCTCAAAGTGGATTGTAAACTGGGTGAGGAATCTGTGACATGTATAGGGGTGTCTGAAGTAATGGGCAGGCAGAGGCAGGTGCAGGCTGGGACTCATCATGGCAGCGGGAGGCAGAGCTACTGCAGGTGACAGAGCAAGCGCAAGTGCCAGTGCAAACACAACTTTATCCAGATGGGTGGTAGTTGTCTGCAGCTTCTGGAAGAGTTGCTTCAGGTGGACGTCATGGCGGTTCACTATGGCTACAATGTCTGGAAGGTTACTCCGATGGAATTCATTGTATGGGTCAGTTCGTACTGTCACGATCCGGCAGTGTCAGTATACACTGACCCGTCGGTTGTCGGTATATGACGGATCCTCAGGGTCTCTGCGAGTAAAGATGGTGTAACTCGCAGAGGTAGCCGAACTGCAGGACAGGATAGCAGGTGCTGCTATGGATAACAGGAAACGGCAGGTGTAGCCTTAGGCAGGTAGCTTGGTACAGCGGCAGGTAAGCAGCAGGCAAACAGACTGGTGCAGCGGCAGGTATATAGCAGATAGCACACAGGAAACGCAGAATAACTAGAACAATACATAAGTTCCTTCTATGCAATCAGGGTCACAAGTTAATTGGCAGGTAATTGAGTACTCTCTCTTCAAATACACATGCACTGCCGTGCGAACGTCCTAGAGGGCGCTCGTGTGCACACAGGCAGCCAGAGCGGATGGGTGCAAGCCGGAAAAGGAACATGGACTGCTGGAGCAGAGACAGGAGTCAGGACAGGTGGGTATAGCGGAGGGGCATCAGAGAACAGCGCAGCACCGACGGGGCAGGACCATGCATGGACTGTGACAGCAAGATCCTGGTAAATCCTTTTAAATGTGAGGAATAAAAGACAGATGTGAATTAAATACAGTAGGATAGTGGGCTGTGGTTTTGGAAGCACATGCAAATGGAAAGACTAGGTTTAGTCAGGTTAGAAGATTGTGGAAACATATGGAAACATCTTGATAAGTTAGAGGTATAGAGAGGACACGACAGCTGACAAGTGTTTTTCAGGAAATCATGAACAATTTCATAAGTGTACAGATGCTTTTCATCGGCATAGACCTGATACTAAAAACAAAACCTGCTGATAGCATTCCCATATTACAAGATCCAGCAGGTTATTTATTTTTATACAGACTTGGAGGAAACCGGCCAGGAAAATATCCATTCAAGATTATTTAAAGACATCAAGCCGATAACATTTTCATCATGGAACACTGACAAAGTACATTCATGTTTTCTTAAATTGTAACATTGTATTCCCCAGTTAATAATAACTGAAGCAAACTTACTTAGATTTTTCTTTTCTTATTCCTCCTTGAAATGAATTAGTAAAATTGTCAACAAGGTGTTTCCAGTTGAGTGTGTTGCCTGCAAGGTCTGGCACGGAAGGGGTTGTTCAGCAAACGACAAAAAAAATTCTGTTTTCCTGTGCTCAATGTAGCCTTCCTTCATTGCAGCTGAGCAGCAGCATTTTCTGTTTGAAAGCTGTTTTCTTTTGCCATATAAACCTACCTTCCTAATATTCAAAGCCTTGGACAAAAAGGGTGTAGCTCTTAAAAGAGTGCCCTGATAAAAGCCATATATCTTTGTTCATCTGATCTTCTGGGGTCGACACAGAGCTGTTTCATGTGTGTAAAGACCACAGAAGTACTGAGCGCTCTGTCAGCAAACAGTTGATGCAGAATAACAGAAAATTAAATTAAAATTCTTTGTTGAAATGCTAACGTCTTGGTACCATATATCACAGGACACTTTCAGAAGTCTTGTGGAGTCCATGATTGATCAGAGATTTTTGGGTGGCACCAAGGGGCTTACACAATAAATTTTAATCTTATGGCTGCTGATCTGTGTAGTATTTAAGGTATACAGATGTACAGTGTCTCACAAAAGTGAGTACACCGCTCACATTTTTGTAACTATTGTATTATTTCTTTTCATGGGACAATACTGAAGATATGACACTGGGATACAATGTAAAGTGGTCAATATACAGCTTGTATAAAAATGTAAATTTGGTGTGCCCTCAAAATAATTCAGCACACAACCATCAATTTCTAAAGTGCTGACAACAAAAGTGAGTACACCCCAAGTGAAAATGGGCAAATTGTGCCCAATTTGTCATTTTCTCTCCATGGTGTCATGTGACTAGTTAGTGTTGCAAGGTCTCAGAGGGAACAGGTGTATTAAATTTGGTGTTATCGCTCTTACACCCTCTCATATTGGTCACTGGAAGTTCACCATGGCAAAAAACTCCCTGTAGATCTGATAAAAAGAATTGTTCTTCATAAAGATGGCGTAGACTATAAGAAGATTGCCAATACTCTGAAACTGAGCTGCAGCACGATGGCCAAGACCATACAGCGGTTTAACAGGTTTCACTCAGAACAGGCCTCACCAATGTCGACCAAAGAAGTTGAGTGCACGTGCTCAGCATTATATCCAGAGATGAATGCTGCCAGCATTGCTGCAGAGATTACAGGGATGGAGGGTCAACCTATCAGTGCTGAGACCATATGCAACACATTACATCAAATTGGTCTGCATGGCTGTTGTCCCAGAAGGAAACCTCTTATAAAGATTATGCACAAAAAAGCCCACAAACAGTTTGCTGAAGACAAACAGACTAAGGACATGGATTACTGGAAACATGTCACGTGGTCTGATGAGACCAAGATTTATTTGGTTCAGATGGTGTCAAGCGTGTTTGGTGGCAACCAGGTGAGGAATACAAAGACAAGTGTGTCTTGCCTATAATCAAGCATGGTGGTGGAAGTGTCATGGTTTAGAGCTAAATGAATGCTACCGGATGTGAGGATCTACAATTCATTGAGGAATCATGAATGCCAACATGTACTGTTCAAATATTAGAAAAAGTGATCTTCACGGCACTCACCATTAGTAAGGTTTAAAATCCAATTTTATTCAGCATCTTGTCTAAGATGAGGCATTCAGGCATACAGGACATGCCAGAAAGCGACAGAAAGGCTAGTGGCTCAAGGGATGACTTTCAATAGATTTCAGCGAGGGAGCTGCTCTGCTACGCATGAAACCCTGAGCCAGTATATGGGTACATTTGCTAGGTGTTGACCCCAAATGTGATGTGGATTTATCTTTAGTTTAAAATGAAAGCTTAGTTGCCTTTAATGCTTGTGAAGGACGGTGCTGTCTGCCTATGACCTCAGATACAATGCCTTCTATTGTTAGCCACACGTGATACAACATTTGTGCCAAATGAAATGTTTCCATAATAAACATAAAAAGGTAAAAATAAAATTGCTAATGATAAATGAAAAAAAGTTTTAGTTTCCCTAATCCCCATTGCTAGAATTTTTTTCATTTTTACATTAATGATAATGACTAGGTCTTGCTTCTATGAGCATCAGTTGGAGTACATTTACATTAGCTTTTCATTTCTATAAATTACTGTTTTTTGAGAAAATGCAAACACAAAGCTATTCTGACACATTTTTGTGTTCTGTATGTAGGTTATACATGTACACCTGCACATAGAAATGTGAACAGTCATATGTTATTACATACTGCAAGTACAGGACAGCCCTGGGGGCTTTAGTGAAGTCCCAGACAGTTATGATCATTCAATAGCTCTGCATTTTTGTCTTTGTTTAACTATTGGAATCGGCAGTCACTTCACCACAATAAGAATTTATTTTGTTACTGAACAGATTAAATGGGGGGCATCAAATTTATTTCTGAACACTGATAAAATAGGATAACTGAATTTTGCTGCATCCATAGGAGCATTTGGATCAGTATGTCAGTATGTCAGTATGCCTCTTAAAGAGGCCCTGTGACATCTCCTGACATGCCTGTCTTAGTAAATCTTTGTGTTCCCTGTGAAATAACAATAATGAAGCAACTTCTCTTACAACTCTGCCTTGTGCTGTTCCTCTGTTATTCCTCATAGAAATGTATTACTAAATCAGTCAGATGGGATTTACCATTTCAGTTATCAAAGGAGCGTGTCAGACTGTTAAGGGACCCAGTCCTAATTGGTAACACCTAGGTGACAGATTGTTAATGAATTTCTAGGAGGAATAAAAGAGAAAAAACACAACATAGAGATGAAGGAAAGTTCCAGGATTATTATTTCATGGAGAATACTAATATTTTGTAAAACAGGTAAGTCAGGATCCATCACAGCTCCTTTTATATATTTAGACTTACCTGTACATATAAATATTCTAAGGGGTTAAACTTTGTTTGAGAACAGAACATGTCAATGGTAATTATAGGTATCGGTGAGAAATCTCCCACTGTACACTAACAGTTTTGACAGCCTCATGTCAAAGGTTACCTACTACTTTTCTGGAATCTCCTACACACCCATCATTTTATCTTTTCTTCATCTTTACCCATTATCTGTCATGTACAGAATCTGACTCAAAATCAATCAATCACAATGAAAGGTGTTTAAACAAATTGGAAAACAAAGAAGCTGGGTTCAGTTTTTTACTACAGATTCCGCTGACACAGAAAGAGACAGAGATTTGCAATTGCTCTGTTCTTAAATCCTCGGGCATATCCCAATAACGAATGCAAATAATCATTCTCTAGGACTGGCAGGACTTAGATTACTGACTCATCACATTTCATGTTTGGGAATTTTTGGTATCCGACACTGTGAATGCAACACAAAATATTCAGAACTACAGCTGTAAAACTTGTAGAAGATGCATTCACTATTTTTAAGGATTTTATAAGAAACAATTCTTTATTATGTTGTATTTATACAAATCTAGAAGACAAAATGGTGATTAGTGGCTACAAAATGTATATGAGTAGGTAATCATTTACAGAAAGTTTGTTTCATAGAGATTAAAGGGTACGTATCAGATTAAAAATGTTCGATGAGTCCTAATGATATGTTTTGCTTCAGATTCAGGTCTATACCAAATTGAATTTTGGGAAAAATCAACCAAAATATCATCCATAAACTTAAATTGGTTCTAGGATTAGGGTTTGAGTTTTTAGGGGATTTAAAGGGTTAATTTTCCTTTTAGTGTCACTCTGGATCCCGAGTATAATTTCCTGTGCTGTGTCTAACCTCACTTATGGTTTCCCTAGGTGACTCCTATGTATTGGAAATCAGAGGTGATGTCGGATGTTACAAAGTTGCATAGTTTCTAAGGCTGAAAAAAGACAGCTGTCCCTCCACTTCAGCCTATTGTCCTTTAGGGCCACATGTATGAACATTAGGTCTAAAATTCACTTTTTTGCCCATAGGTTACTATGGGAAAAAAGAGTGAGTTTTAGACCTAAACATTTTATACATGTGGCCCTTAGTGTTGATCCAGAGAAAGGAAAAAAAAGCCCTGTTTAGAAGCAAATTTTCCTCATTTTAAGGAAAAAATTCCTTCCTGACTTGAATCAAAATAAATCTCTGGATCAAAGACCCTTCTCCAGAATCCTAGTCACTGTAACTTGTTATATTGTTACACTCTAGAAATGTATCCAGACCCTTTTTGCTCAAAATGTAATATCTCAGGGAAAATGATGATGTATGGTTGCACTGGAAGTGACACAGCAATGGGAGTGACGTGAGACCTGGAGAAATGCTGAAAGGTAAGTTTAGCCTTAAAGACCCTAAAATTAGCTTAGGTTTAAAATTAGTGGTAGGAAAAAGGTTAAGGATAGAGAAACTGATAGAGTTAGAGGAAAAACTAAGGTTCAGGAGACGAATTGGACAAACCTTTGTTGAACTGAACAGGGTCCTATTTGAACAACACTAATGACATGTTAAAAGTTTTGAGTGGTGTTGAGCCCACTACAGAATGCTAAAATGATGTGTGAGAAACACTCAGCCTATAGTAGCTTAGTGCCTCAGAGGGAGCAGTGTGTGGATACAACAAAACGCTATTAACTGCCAATGGATCCATACACTGCATCCATACATCCAGGAGAGCTGAAGAGAAACTAAGGGGCCTCGCTTCTTTTTTCCCTTTGCTTTATCGATCAGTGGGGGTCTCGGCACCTGGACCCCAACCAAGCAAAATTTGTCCATATGAATTTTAACCTATTTTAAAATCAAAGGAACCACTTAAAGGGCTTTCCCTATATATAATGTCATGACATAGCCCTTGGATATTCCATAACTTTAAGACCCCTCTAGGATCCCTGCTGATCCTGGGTAAAGGAATAGAAGTCCCTTTGCCTTTTTCCTGCACAACATTGTTCCCACCCCTCACTGTACATTGGAAAAAGTTAATTCTAGGGATTGTGTAAGTTCTGTCAGATTCCAACCAATCAAGAAGATAAATATTTTATTTTTAAGTTCTAACTTTAAGGCCAAATTCAACATGTAGGGTCAAAGACTGAGGGATGATTTTGCAATTTCAAGTTTCACATGAAGTCATTCTTCATCTGTTTAAGTCAAGCATTGACTCACCTTAAGGGACATCACGCCGTAGGGAAATGTTCACTGCTTCCTGGCAAAAGAACTAAAATAACTCTTCTCTAAGGACAAGATAAACAGCTCTGACCACTGATGTGAAGAATGTTTTATTAAACAAACCTTAGTCATGTTCTTAAACTTCTTACTGATTGATACGATGACTTCATGGTAGCAATGTGAAAGGTACTGTATATGCTGGAACAGCTCTTCCACAAGATCAAATCTATTGACAAAAGGGCCAGTATAAGATTATGTTACTACTTTGTACAAATTTACACTGTAGATATGACCCCTGATTGTGGTGAAAGTGTCTTTGAAATAGATATGGGATTGCACGAGGTGAAAACTGTAGCAAAAATCTAAAAATACTTGCAAAAACTAGAGCATGCTCTGGGTAATAATTTCTGCAACATGTCCTGTAAAATGATCTGTGGCATTTCTGATATATCCATTTTAGTAAATACTAGTATCACCAATGAAACAACAATTCTGAAGCATCTCTCTTTAGATCTCAATGCTGGTTCCCCCATTACTCCTACTTGAAATTCATTACCAGTCTGTCAGCTGGGTGTTACCAATTAGGGAGGTGGTGTCCGTGTACAGTTTCATATTGTCCAATCAGTGCTGAAAGTCGTTGTGCAGGGACACACTCCTTTGAAAACTGGAATGGTAATGCCCATCTAACAGGTTCATTAATTCATTTCTAGGAGGAATAACATAGGAACAGCACAACACAGAGTTATAAGAGAAGATGCTCCACAATTGTTATTTCACAGGGAACACAAGGATTTGCTAAAACAGACCTGTCAGGAGATGTCACAGGTCCGCTTTAAATCTAAATTGGCTTTTCCATTACTTGAGGGTAGTTTGGTAATTGTATTAGCATTATTTTCTGCTTTGTTGTGGATTTTTTAGAGTGCTATGTGCACGCTACCTAGGGACCGAGAGGCAAGTCTGTAACAGTGTAAGTTCCCATCTGAACTGAGGTCACCTTGCTGCTGGTGGATGTACTCTCACAATTTGATCAAAGTATACGCTATGAACCTCAGATTATCATGTATACGAGATGTAGTAGTAATGCAGTTTGAAATAATTAATCTAGTGAATCTACACATGTAGCAGACCTCAGCTTGAGTGTATCACAACTTTTCGCATTATCTGCTCTTATTTAAAAACAAAAGTCATTGAAAAAGTTGAGATAAGATTTTGAGCTGTAATATCATAGTACAATAACTGTAAGGTTTCATTTTGCTACACCTGTAATTATACAGTGTCTCACAAAAGTGAGTACACCCCTCACATTTTTTAAAATAGTGTATTATATCTTTTCATGGGACAACACCGATATGATACTGATACAATGTAAAGTAGTCAGTGTACAGCTTGTATAACAGTGTAAATTTGGAGTGCCCTCAAAATAATTCAACAATAATTTCTAAACCACTGGCAACAAAAGTGAGTACATCCCTAAGTGAATATGGACAAATTCGCCGAATTTTTCCCCAAAATTAATTTCGTTCCGAATTAATTAGCTACAAATCGCGTTAAAAAAACAGCTATTTCCTGTCTGCAGAGAGCCCGTAGGGTGTTGTAGAACATTGTGCCATGCAGAAATATGCATAGGGAGTGTGGTTTGGTATTGAAACAATGCTGTGATTTAGTATGACACGCAGATGACAGACGCCGCTCTTAGAATCACTTCACATTTCACTTATCTGGGCAGTTACGGGGGCAAAACTGACAAAATAACTGATGTGGGAATGCAGCCTGACAGGGTAATGTATAGCTAGAAAGAACCGAGCAGAGGGCCAAGATCCCATTATAGCGTCAAAGAGCGCACTCCTTTTACACCGTCATCAGATGATTCCACAGATTATTACAGAACCTGTTCTGTTAAACACTAATACATGTAGACCCCCCCCCCCCGTCCCACAAAAAGTGGAGAGGGTGTCGGCAGTAACTTTTTATTGATGTCACTGATCATTTTGCCTTTCCTTTGATCCGCCAGTTTCCACTTTCAGTCGGTCAATAATCCATCAATGTTGCTAAAGCCAAAAAGAAACAGGAATTGATGCAAAACAGAGATACCAAGTAAATGAAATATTTGCATGTCTTCTGTGTTTTGTATCCACTCCTGCTTTTGGCTACCTAATCATCAGAAAATTCTGATGCAAACAAAGGGCCATGTCATACTGGCCTTACGGCTTCTCTAATGACACAATCGGTTGTGTTTATTATTTTCATTCCTTTTGACAGATTAAAAGAAGGGGAAAACCAGACATAGTGGAAATTTTTGTAGGTGGTGGAGGGGGAAACAGCTTTGGGAAAAACCACAGGGTGGTCGAGTGAGAAAGCAGCATGATAGACACAGAGTGGCACAATGACGAGTTTGGAGGTGGTGGAAAAGTAGGCCACATTGCCCCAAAATGACAGATTATGGGGGGTGGCACAGCATGGTAGACCCACATAGTCCAAAATGAAAGATTGTGGAGGGTCAGAAGCATGGAGTAGGCCACAGAGTTGCACAATAATTTAGTGGGAGGTGGTGGCAGCATAATTAGGCCCAGATTGGACAATACGATTATGGAGGCCCCGCAGCAGAATGGTAGGCCCAAAGAGGGCACAATGAATGTGTGGAAGTGGCAGCAGATGGTAGGCCCACAGGGGAACAATGAATAGTGTGGAGGGGCTTTAGCGGGTTTTTAGTTTCAGAGGGGAACAGTGACAGATGGGGAGGTGGCAGCAGCATGATACCCCAAAAGGGAAAACACAATGACAGATTGGGGAGGTGGCAGCGAATGAGTGGGCCCAAGAGGGCCCAAAAATACATAGTGTGGGTGATGGCAGCAACAATAGGCCACAGAGTGGCACAATGACATAGTGTGGAGGTGGCGTCAGCATGTGTAGTTTACAGAGTGGCACAGTGACAGATTGTGGAGGTGGCAGCAGCATGAGTAGGCCACAGAGTAACACAATGACAGATTGTGGAGGTGGCAGCAGCATGAGAAGGCCACAGAGTGGACAATGAATATTTGGGGATGTGGGCGGCAGAAAGAGTAGGCCACAAGGGAAAAAATGACATAGTGTGGAGGGGGGCGTCAGCATGAGTAGTTACAGAGGGGCACAAGACGATTGTGGAGGTGGCAGCGCATGATGGGAACGATTAGCACAATAAACAGTTGGAGGGGGCCAGCAACAACGCAGCAACCTCGGGCCGGAAGTGGACAATGACATTTTTTTTGGGTGGCGGCAGTAAGTGACAAAATGGGAGGGGTGGCGGCGGCGCAGCAGCATCAAGCAGGAGTGCTACCCTGGTGGGTTTCCGCAGCATGAGGGATTGATGGTGAGGGTGGCAGCAGCACAGAAGGCTACTAAGGGCCCAGTAAAAGAGTGGGGAGGGGGGTGAAAATACCAGTCTCTGGTAAAAGATGGTGGGGGGTAGAAGGAGCAGTGGCAAAATGTGGGGATCAGGTGGGGGCAGCATCAGTTTGCTAGGCAGGTAGCCAGAAGAATCCAGACTCATTTGTCAAAGCTTAGGTTTTGGGCTGTATTGGATCGGTGCTGTATTCACTGTAATGTGAAGCGACCTAAGCTGGTGTCTGAACACGATGTGGTCTCTATATAGCGGTGTAGTAGGTTATACGTTTATGTTATTGATAATGTAAATATTTATCACTGTGAGTGATAATTGGTTGGGGAACCCAGTGCGCAGCTTTGCCCAGTGGCCCATAATAATGCTAAGATGACCCTGTATATAGGGGAGCAGCCCCCACTACATTAACCTGCGCATTTAGCTCTGCTGCTCCTGCTTCACCAAACAGTGGCCCGCCGCTCCTGCTGAATTCTACACCCACTTTGAATTGCAGTACAGGAATGTACAGAGGGGTCCACGCTTAGTCTCTGCTGTGCCAAGTGGGAAGCTTGTCTTTTGGATCAAGTGGATACAGACACCATCCTGGGATGGGCTATCTACTAGTGTGTGTCTATGCTACTGTGCTTGTTTTGTGCATTTGCATTCAAAACACCAAGGTCTGGTTCACATGGGTCACTTTGATTTAGTTTTTGACATACTTGAATAGATTAAGCTTCAATTCCAGATACAGCCTATAGGGGGCACTGCTTTTGGCACATAAAGCATCCTTTTATTTTATAATATCAGACAACTAATTCTAAGTGTTAAGAAATTAGAGATGATGCAGTTCTCTATCAGATGTAGAAATTGTTGTTATAAAAGATACAACATACGTGGATTTTCCCAAATCTTGATAGGTGCTGGATTTTTTTATTCATCCTGTATGTACATTTTGTAGCAGCAGTCTTTTCCTAAAGTGACAATCCTGACTGATTTTGCCCCTTTGAAAAAAATTAAAAAAGACATAATTTTTTTCTTCTATTCCCCCTTTTTTTATGGTGGACTGGTCCTTTAACAGTGCTGCCTGTTGAATGCAAACAATAGTCTATGAATTTACTGTGATCTTACAGACGCCGTCAGCTGATTCCACCTCATCATCCAGCATTAGTCACTGTGTTTTATAAATAACTAACACGTCAGCTGAAACTCTATATGTCTGTGTATATTATTATCTGCTACAAATTTCCATCCATTGACAAAGCATTCCCAGACTGCTGCAGGAATGGCAACCATCATGCATTTTTTTTTTTTTTCATGCATTTTTTTTTAAAAACCCAGAATTTCGGAAAAGCGCCCAAATCCCAAAAGATTTAGCAGCTGGCTTAAAAAAAATAAAAAGGGAAGAAAAAGTAGTCTAATCTTGTACATTAGCAGGGTGGTTGGTGCCTAGACGTGAGTCATTGGGCTCGTGTTCTGGTTTTCTTACTCTGTGCAAGTTATTTGAGCTAAGAGTCAAATGATACAATGTCATAGGACCCACAATACTCTGCAGGATCATGTTTTTGAGAGCTCCGGGTCTCTTACGGGGTTTAAATACCTATTTGTGACATGTTGCCAGAAGCAATTCCCATTACAGTACAAGCCATTGCTATGGCTGTATACATCATACATAGCATCATATGAATATGTATTTTCACTTATCTGTCACTGACACAGTTTCAAGAAGAGTGATAGTCTAGCACTGCAGGAGAATTGTAGAAATTTATTAAAACCTGAATAAGAGAATTTGATGAAATTTGTTTGACATTAAATTTTTAATACGTAACAACTGGGAATCAGCCGTGATGCATTAGAAAATCATCCCCAATCTTAGTCTTTAGAAATTTGGGCTAAGGCTAGGTCTACACGGGATTTGGGCAAAAAAAATCACGAAAACCAAATCCCCCAAAAAAAATTCATAAAACTGAGCTTTTTTGTCCAGTGCATGTCAAAAACTGCTGAAAAACATAAATTTTTCGGTATGTTTTTTGCGTTTTTTGATGCATTTTGTCGCTTTTTACGTTTTTTGACGCCTTTTTTGGAGAAATGCACAGCATTATAATTGCTAGGGATTTCTGCAAAAAAAGCACGCCAAAAAATGGCCGGCGCTTTACATAGATTTCAATAGTAAATTTTCTGCCCTGCTCTGTCGTTTTTTGCAACATGTTTCAGAAAACAACCAGCAGCAAGAACGAGCAGAAAAAAACTGTTCTGTGGAGACTACAGAATATTTTTACTATTACAGTCTATGGGATCTGTTTTCAGTTGTTTTTTCAGCAGTTTTAGAAAACAAAAAACCGCTGAAAAAACAACTGAAAATGTGTGCAGTGGAGACATAGCCTAAAGGAACAGGGTGATATTATTTTTACAAGAACTGACTTTTAGTGTTGAGCGATTATTATCGACAAAGTTGAAATCGGGACAGTTTTTATGTTTATCGAAATTTTTAACATGCTATAATTTTTGGTTTTAAAATTATGCATCATTATTAAAATGCGCCATTTTGGCCTTTCTGCATTTTGGCGGCCCCAAAACCTTACAGATAGGAGGGTGAGATTGTGCGACGTCATGAAATGGGAGTGTAGGTTGCGATTTGGCTGGAAAAAAAAACATGACCTCGTTTTACATAGAACCCGCCCTTTTGTTCATGTCAGTGTCTCTCAGCAGGGGGGGAGTGGCCTTGCCCATGTCCAAACAGCTCAGCGAAATTATTCTATTTCTTCAAGAGAAAAACTTTTTACGTTAGCTGTGATCCCTTTCAAAATAAGTTGTCGAGATTGGAAGATTTTATGTAGATATTAGAGAATTTTAAAGGGGCATTTCCGCTTTAAAGTACGGGGGGGGGGGGGGGGGGGGGGGGCGGGGCGAACAAGACAAGCTTATAAAGAAAATGGATAAAGTTCACCAAGATTAGTGTAGAATTTTCACTGCAATAGCTTTTTTTTATAACATTTTCTATTGAAATATTTCCCGGTATTGGGCGCCCCGAATTTTAAAAAATTGGATACCATCTTTTCTTGTAACTGAGGCTCTGTGTTTGTGCAAAATCCCTTTTATATCGTATACATTTTGTAGGTTTTCTTTTTTAATTTTTTCCTTCCAGCTTTTTGTATAGCCACCTTGCAGTTAAATTAGAATCCCAAACAATTTTGTAGTAGCCGGGGTTATAGCTGCCAAAAATACTTTAATTATCCCCAAAACATTACAGTAGTGTTTTTTACTTTGCGCAATACAGCTTTGTTATTGGGCCCTTTCATTAAATGTGAATCAGCAATTTTTTAGTACCCAAGGGGAATTGAAAAGGTGAAAAAAAAACCTTTTTTATCCGAATAATTACTATAGTGTTTTTTTCCCTTTGGGGCCCTACGCCTTTGTTCATTGAGGCACCTGCACTTAAATGGAATACAGCAATTTTGTGCACAAGGGAATTGAAAGGTGCCCCAAAATACCTTTTATTATCCGAAACATTTCAGATAGTTTTTTTTTCACTTTTGCCATACAGCTTTGTTTTATTTAGGGACCTTGAAATTAAATGTGAATACGCATTTTTTAGTCACCACGGTGAATTGTAGGTGCCAAAAAAACCTTTAATTTTTGAATACATTACAGATACGTGCTTTTTCACTTTGGCGCCCCAAAGCTTTGTTCATTGAGGCCCCCCTTGCACTTAAAGGGGTACAGCAATTTTGTAGTCACCACAGGTGAATTGATAGGTGCCAAAAAAAAACTTTTATTAAACGAATACATAACAGAAACATTTTTTTTTTGCACTTTTGCCCAGTCCAGTTTTGTTGATAGAGCCACCTTGCAGATAAATTTTTGAATCCAGCAATTGGGGTATTACCACAGGTGAATTGATAGGTGCCAAAAAAAAACCTTTAATTATCCCGAAACATTACAGATACGTGTTTTTTAACTTTGGCGCACTACAGCTTTTTTCATTTAGGCCCCTTGCACTTAAATGTGAATACAGCAATTTGTAGTCACCACAGGTGAATTGAAAGGTGCCAAAAAATACCTTTTATTATCCGAAAACATTACAGATAGGGGTTTTTTGCACTTTTGCCCAGTCAGATTTGTTGATAGATGCCACCTTGCAGTTGAATTGAATCCAGCAATTGTGTAGTTACCACAGGTGAATAGATAGGTGCCAAAAAATACCTTTTATTATCCGAATACATTACAGTTAGTTGTTTTTTCACTTTGGCGCACTACAGCTTTGTTCATTGAGGCACATTTGCACTTAATGTGAATACAGCAATTTTGTAGTCACCACAGGTGAATTGATAGGTGCCAAAAAAACCTTTAATTATCCGAATACATTTCAGTTACGTGGTTTTTTTTAACTTTGGCGCAGGCCCAGCTTTTTGATAGATCTACTTTTGCAGTTAAATTTGAATACAATAATTTGTAGTCACCACCGGTAAATTTGTAAGGTCCCAAAAAATACTTTTAATTTCCGTATACATTTCAGACAGGTGTTTTTTTCACTTTTGGTCAGTCAAGTTTTGTTGATAGATCTACTTTGCATTTAAAATTTGAATCCAGCAATTTTGTTTTGATTTGAGGGATTTGAGATAGCTGTGATTTGCCGTCTTTTAATAAGAGACGTTCCAAAACTCTTCCATACCTTCTCAAATTTTATCTTTCTGAACATGGAGCGAAATTCAGGTGGTAAGCGAGCAAAGAGGGGGGTGGACATGGAGGTAGAGGTACGAGAGAAGGTGCTCCTTCCAGTGGCTCGGCGACACACACATGCCAGCGGATCGTCAGTTGCAGGGGCCGTCAGGCCTGTCATCGCTGGGTCAGGGCCCTGTGAATCTCAGTAACGAAAAAGCGTCGCCAATCTGTCCTTCAGTGGTTAATGCAACCTGCATCAGCAGTCTGACCTCCTGCTCCCAGTCCGGCCACAAATGTCATCATCAGCTTCCACAGCATCTGATCCAAACAGGTAAGAAGCCAAATGTCAACTCATGTACCCACCACTGTGATAATCCATTTTCTGAAGACCTCTTTGATGACAAAAATGCGGTTGGGTCAGAAGCATGTTAAAAGACAAGAGGCCAAAGAGGATGATTTTCTCCTGCTCTGACGCCCAGTTACTGATGCCATCAGAAGGAGGGAAGGAAGGCCGGTCAAGCGGCAAATATCCGGGGCGAGTCGGCAACACCTGCAGTCCCTCTTGCTTGTCTAGCCCGCAGCTACTGGATGCTAGAATGTCAGGACGACGAATCAACTGTGTGATGATGATGATGACGACATTGCGGATCCAATGTGGTCCTTTTCAGCAGGTATTTGCTTGCGAGCGCTTCATCACTGGACGAGGAGGAAGATGAGGATGATTCCGCCACAGCCACGGTCAGCGCAACCTCGCTCCTCGACTTATCGCCTGTCAAAAGGTCCAGGACACTCTAAGCCTGGGGCCTTCTATTAGGCAAGCCTCTGATTCCCCCAGCGATGTATTGCCGCCTCTTTCCGTATACGCATACAGTAGAGCAGGAACCTTAGGTGGGTAACCACACACCAACATGTCTAGTCCACATGCAGCGAATGCTTATGAGTTGAGAATGGAGGCAAACACTTGGCATAAAAAAGGCCAGACCGACGCAGGGCTCCTAACCACTGTCAACCCTTATGTTTCGGCCCTCATCCTCCGCCACACAAGCGTTCCTCAGCTGCCATGTCTCTAGAGTCATGATCAGGGAATCAGCCTCCGCTTCACAATCCACCGCGCCCGAGTACCACCAGCACCACCAGAGACAATACTACCCTTCTCCTCCCGCCAGATTGACGACCTGCACCGACGTTACAGCGGCCAGTTAGCAACCAGCCTTCTGTCTTCCAGGATTGGAGCAGAAGAAACACTTTTAACCAAAACCACTCCCAAAGCCAAAAGCCTGAAATGTCGGCATTGCCACGGGCTTTTTGGCTCTTCGGGAATGTTGCCTTTCCGTCTGGTGGGACACAGAAGGGTTCCGCCTCATCATTGCCCTTGCCTGCCCCCCCAATACCAGATGCCCTGGCCAGCCACGTGTCATCTAAAAATTTCAGCGAGTTGTCTGCATCTGTGGCCGGAAAAGTCCATCCTCACCACCGACACAATGGACTAGTAAGCAGGGCCAGGCCCGCGTATATCTCTGTGACAGCTCACTGGGTGAGGCTGGGTGGATGTCTTGGGGGTGAAGGTGGCTCTCAGGCTCGGCGCACGCTCTTCAAAACCGCAGGGATGGTTGCAGGGTTCTTTCCCCAAGGTCTCTGGTGCATCACGTGCCCAGAAGAAGAAAATCAGGCCGTGTTGAAATTAATCTGTCTTGGAGGACGCCTCCACCACACAGGTCAGGAGCTGTGGTCGGCTCTCCGCAACGAGACCGAGCGCTGGCTGGGTGCCAAGAACCTTGTGACCATGGCATGGTGGTGTGCGTTAACGGGTGAAAATCTGCTGGCCGACCTTTAAGATCGGTAGGCTGGAGCACATCCATTGCCTGGCACATGTCATGAACCTGGTCGTCAGGAAATTATAAAGAGAACTAATCGGGGATCTGGACTGCCTTGCGAGGTAGGGTCGAGGTCTGAGTTCGCCACTTCCGCCGTTCGCACCAATGGCTTCGTACCGCCTGGCTGCGTTCTTGCTGCAGTAGCTCGGCCTCCCTTTCACAGTTCTCATTGTTGACGTGGCAAACATGTGGATATTCACATCCACATGCTCAGCGACTGTGGCAGCAGCGCAATGCCATTAGCAGTACGAAGTGACCATGGCATGGACAAAGCCGCGGTGCGGAAAAAAAACCATCTCGGGGGTGTTGAGTCACCAAGAGTGGAGAGCAAGGTGAAAGAGCTCTGCACCATCCTTGCCAGTTTTGAAGAAGCCCCAAATGGTCAGTGGGCAATGCCCTTGTCAGTATGAGCATTGTGGTGATCTTGTTCTGGAAAAGATCGTTGGACACTCTGAAACAACAGTTTACCGCCAGAGACGGAGGAGGGAGGGAGACGGACACAGATGCGACCACGGAGCCTTCTCTCCGTCAAAATCCACAAGGCCCGACAGTTTCACAATATCATCGGTCCTCATTAGGCCAGTGGTTCGGGGTCCAGGGCAGTGCAATGGTGGCGCATCAGCTTATCAGGGTGCATCATTCAGCAAGTCTGGGCTGTGTTGAAAGCTGTGCCGGAGGCAGCAGGGAGGAAGGAGGAGGAGGTATTCCATAGACACCGACTGTTACGATGTCCTGCCTTGGAAAGAGGGTTGGCTGCGAATTTGAGGCAGAGCGGAAGATGAGGAAGATCAGTTTGCTAGTTGCCCTCGACCCCAGAGGTTGGGAAAATCAAGGCTCCATCTCTTCATATTGAGTGCTTGGGATGTGATGCGTCCATATCCTCACATGATCTCGCATTAAGGCATCCAAAATGAACAAAAGTTATGGGTGGACCCTCTGGGATCCCGGTCAAAACAAAACTCAGCACTTTCCTTCCACCCTACCAAATAGAGAGTAATAAATATGCAGGAAATGAGACCTTGCTGATGATAAGATGGAGGAGACATATGTATTGCGTCTGCTTCACGTGCCCCAAATGTCATGGTTGAGAAAAACATAGCGGACGTGACAGCAGTAGGAGTGCCAAGTAGCCGTAGCGGCAGCAGCAAGGCAAGGATTGGGCAGAAGCTTAATGGGTGACCTCAGGCATCTTTATTTACACTCACCAATGCATGCAATGCAGGGACACATCCAACACACAGAGAAGTCGACGCTTTTAAAGAAAATCATGGTGCATGACTATCTGCGTCTCAACCCGATGTTTTTGTATGTGTTCCGGACCCATAGAACTTCTGGGTATACAATGGACGAATGGCCGGGCTCGCTCGCGCGCCATAGAGGTGTTGTCCTGCTCTGCAGCCAGCGTCATATCTGAGCGGAACTTTCTGCACAGCTGAGAAGGAGTCGATTCACTGACAAATGCTCATACCGGATTTCCTCTGATAATGTGGATCGTCTTGACTTTCATCAAGATTGAATCAGGCATGGATCTCTGATGATGTTGTGCTCCAATGCGAGGTCACGAATAGTTTTGCGGTCTACTTCACAATCCTCTTCAAACAGAAATGGTCATCTTTGAAAAAATGGTTTTTTTAAAATGATCATTTCTTACTGCAATTTTTATTCTCTTTTCCCAACAGTTCATTTTGCTGTTTTGCTGTGAGGAGACTGTAAAAGACAGCAAGGTTTCATGAACAACACCGTATTTCCATTTTACTCACTTTATCTTTAGAAGTTTTCGCATTTGTCAATGGTTTATGAGGTCATGTTGCGTCGAGATACAGCTATAATTATGAGTCTTTTGGAAAAGAAATGTGCCTATTTAAGTGGCATTTCTCCTCCTAATTTTTAATAGTGGCTGAGAAGTCACTATTTCTAATTTTTTGGGTCATGTTGCTGTGATATACAGCAATATCATGGTCCTTTGGAACAGAAATGTGGCTTCTAGTGGCATTTCTCCCTCACAATTTTTAACAGTGACTGTAGTCATAATCAGAGTCATTTTTATAATTTTTTGAGTCACGCTGCTTTGAAATGCAGCCAATACTACAGGTCCTATTATAAAAAAAATGTTTGTTTCTTACAGACATTGTTCTTCAAATTGTCCAAGTGAGCTCAAGGGTCATGTTTTGAATTTTTGGGGGCTTTTTTGATGTCACATGCAGTATACTAAGTACTATTATAAAAATGTTTTGTTTCTAACAGAATTGTTCTAGACAATTGTCCAAAGTGGACTCAAGGGGTCTGCTTTGTATTTTTTTGGGTGCATTTTGCTGTGACATGCAGTTATACTGCAGGTCCTATTATAAAAAATGTTGTTTCTAACAGACATTTGTTCTTCACAATTGTCCAAAGTGGCTCAAGGGTCATGCTTTGAATTTTTGGGGGCATTTGCTGTGACATGAAGCTGCCGCTACAGGTCCTATTATAAAAAATGTTTTGTTTACTAACAGACATTTGTTCTTCACATTGTCATGAGTGGCTCAAGGGTGTTTGTGCGGTCAGAAACAGGAATTGTTTAGGGACATGTTAATGGGACAAACTTATTGCAAATGAAAATTTGTTTTTTTTTTTTTGCAAAAGATCATTTAACATAAGCTAACAATCCCCTGTTTGAGACAACCCTTTAATACAATTAAAAAAAGAGAAACAAAGACATGGTGGGATTTACATCTATTTTAAAATGTGTTTTCTAGAATTAAACTATAAAAACATTTGCTGTACTAAATAGCTGGTAAAAAAACATTCCTCTCTGAATTGACCGGGAGGTACAGGAAAACTTGGACCGATGTAGGTTATTCAGAGGCCATGGGAGTATGGAGCAAGGACAGAGACACAAAATTACAGAGACCAATTTTCCTCCAGCAGTTGAGTAAAAGGAGAAAAAAAGAATGCCAAAGAAGAAAAAAGCGAACCTGGGTGGAACTAGTGAGCGTTACCACCAGTATTTCAAGTGAAGCTCAATTGGTCCGCACTCAACACGGAGGGGCAAGCGATACCCAGGTCAAGGGAAAGTAATGTCAGTGAACGAAATGGTGGTTGAAAAGACTCCTTTTTCGGCACTTTTTAATCTGGGGTCATGCAGTTTGGGGACTCGATGCTGTGGCCCGACAGGGATAGTCATATGTCCAGTGAAACTAAAATGGTGGTTCACAGAGACTCTTTTTCGGCACTTTTAAATCTTGGGGGTCATTGCAGGTTGGGCTCATGCGTAAGATGTGGCCAGGTCAGGTATAGTATGTCAGTGAAACTAAAACATGGTGGTTGAAAGGACTCCTTTTTCCGGCACTTTTTAAATTATGGGTCATGACAGCGTTTGGAGGCTCATGCTGTGGCCCAGGGACAGGTAATAGTAATGTCCAGTGAAACTTAAAAATGTGTGGTTGAAAGGACTCCTTTTCCCGGACTTTTAATATGGGGGTTTCATGCAGGTTTGGGGCTCATGCGGTGGCCCAGGACAGGTATTGTCAATGTCAGTGAAAACTAAAGATGGTGGTTAAAAGACTCCTTTTTCGGCACTTTTTAATCTGGGGGTCAATGCAGGTTTGGGGCTCATGCTGTGGCCCAGGACAGGATAGTCTATGTCCAGTGAAACTAAATGGTGTTGAAAGACTCCTTTTTCCGGCACTTTTTAATCTGGGGTAATGCAGGTTTGGGGCTCATGCTGTGAGACCCGGACAGGGATATTCTATGTCCAGTGAAACTATAAAATGGTGGTTGAAAGACTCCTTTTTCGGGCACTTTTTTAATCTGGGGTCATGAAGGTTTGGGCGGCTCATGCTGCGTTCCAGGACAGGATATTCAATGTCCAGTTCAAGTAAAATGATGGTTCAAATCATACTGCCTTCTGGCATTTTTTATTAATTTGTGGTATGCAGTTTAAGGGACCATGCTTGTGGTGCAAGACAGGGATAGTGAATGGTCTGTGATTTTTTTCTGTGCTTTTATAACCTAAGTGTGTTGCCTAAGTTGTAGCACGTATCCATATGACTGTTGTGGATGTTAATTCCAGCTTCTCCAGCCCTGTTTGGTGTAAGAATGAAAGGTTTGTTTGCTCTCATAGACTTTAATGGTCATCGATCCATAATCTACCATTCGCCATCGGATATTTGTCGTTTAATGGTTCGGCTATTGACCATCGACCGATGTCGATGGCCAACGATAGATCGATCACACTATGTTTATATATTTAAGTGTATGTTTTTGCATTTTCGTCATAGGGGTTTTCCTATTTCAGAGATTCATAACATGTCAATAGGATGATATGCCTGATAGGTGGGAGACCCTATCCAGAAAAAATGCTCTTTGTAGAATGGAGAGGTTATTGCGTATGCGCACCAGTATTTATTCTTTTCTATGCAAGAATAAAGCAGTCCTACCTTATATAATCTTGATCAGCCCAATCCTACACATGCTGTCACATTCAGCGTTCTTCCCGGTACGCTGCGCATGCATTCAATCCCACGCGAAGAACGCTGAATGTGACAGCATGTGCAGGATTGGGCTGACCAAGGTTATATAAGGTAGGACAGCTCTATTCTTAGTTGCCCATTATCACTGCTTTTTATAGCATCATCAACATTGCCTCTTTCCACTTGAATGTGGCTAATGATCCCCTGATGAACCCTGGTATATTGAACAGGGGGAAACGCGTTGGGACTGAAGTAGGGCAATTTGGAGGAGGATTGAAAAATTAAGGTCGTATACTAATATCTTTATGTTGGATTGATTTGAGACTTTACCATTAAGTTTGTATAGACTATTGGTAATTATTTTTCCTCTAGAAGTCCCCAATATAGGATTCGGTATCTTTGTTATAGGGCCTGCCCATTTGATTATTTATTTAATGTAAGGGCATATATAATTGTACTTATGAAATGCTCTAGGGTTGAAATAGAATATTAACAGGGAGAGCCGTCAGAGGTGGGGCCGACCCTGTTGGGACGATTATCCCATCTATTAATAGGTTTAGGGTAGGGATTTCTTGAAAGGGGTAGCCTTGTATTGACCGTTTGTATATCATATAGCCCGTGATTTGGTAACCATTTAGTATATTTTTTTTAAAAAATTTGGGAAAAATGGTTATATTTTAGAATTTTTATTTTGGGAAGGAAAATGCAGGGGATTTTGATAACCCCAAACTCTTTTTTTTGGGCATTTTTTTACTGTTTTTTCAGGATTAAAAAGAAAGGTCCTTGTAAGAGCAAAACCCAACAAATGTGGGAAACCAACCCCTTTCCCTAAAATTGCATGGGTGAAAAATTCCTTTTAAAAGACCCTTTAATTTTAATTGATGAAAGGGGGGGGGCCATGATTTTGACAAAAAGACATGAGAGGCCCGAGAAGCCCACAGGATTTTAAAAGGGGGGGTATCCCCTTTTTACTTTTGGCTGATTCACACTTTCTTAGCTTTTCCCCGCTCTGTGAATGCCCGGGGCGTTTTTTTTCCCCTCCCCGCTGGATGACACCTCTCCCCCTTCACTGCGGCCTGAGATTTCCCCCCCTCCCCTGAAGGGCCACATATCACGGGGGTCTCTCCCTAGCAGTCTTATTTTATTAAGAGCCGGGAAAACATAACCCAGGGTGCATTCCCAAACAAAATTTAGCACTGATCTCTCACAGCTTGGGGATGGGAATTTTTGCTTTCAAAAAACGGCCCCAGACTGCGTGTAAAAGGGAGGAGAGTTTTGGCCCCAGGGTCAAAAATACCTGTTTTTTTCATTGTTCCCAAACTGCTGCAGGTTTTGTTTTGCTTAGGTTTTGGGGAAAAAAGAAAATGGGTTACGGGCCCCCAAAACCCCTGAGTCAGGGCACACAGCTCCCTTTAATCGACCCCGGGGCTGTACAGAATTTTAAATGAGGGGTTTTCGCTATTTAATTGCCAAGGAGGAGGTTTAGGAAGGGGTTTGAAACCCCCATGGATTCAGTTTTAAAAAAAAAAACACAAAAATTTAAG
This sequence comes from Phyllomedusa bahiana, assembly GCA_025379985.1. NCBI lineage: Eukaryota > Metazoa > Chordata > Amphibia > Anura > Hylidae > Phyllomedusa > Phyllomedusa bahiana. The sequence continues at coordinate 27,630 of JAODAL010023117.1, forward strand.
GGGGGGGCCCGGGGAAAAAACAAGGCAGCTTTGCTAAAAGACATCCAATTGCAAAGTTTGCTTGTTTTCACCCGGTCCCCCTTTTTTTTTGGGAAAGACCCATTTAAGAAAAAGATTAAAAACCCCTTTAATTTCAAAAGGGGTCATTTTGTTGAAACAAAGTAACTTATTTTGGCATTATATAAATAGGATCCATTGGTGTATAGAGGCAGACATAATAATAGGTACCATGGTCAACATGGGGGCCCCAAAAATAAGAATGCCTTTTCCCAAAAAACGGCAGCTTTTTTAAAAGTTTAAAAAATTGCATGCCCGCTCCCCAAAAATGGTGAATTTTTTAGGAAATAAAAGGTAATTTGATGAGAGCTAATTTGGGGAAAAAAATGGCCCGTACACAGTTCCTGCACAGATGCCCCCCAAAAGTCTGGCCCTTTCCCTTTGGGGGTGTGTTTAAAGATTATCTTTCCCCTGTGTCTTTGGGAAAGCCAATTGAAAACAAAAGGGCGGGTATTTTATTATTTGGTTTCCCAACGTCAATTTTTTTTGTGCAGATTTTTTAGGGGTAGAATGCCCTTAATTTTAAAAAAACCCTTTTCTTTCCGTGGGGCATAATTTAAAGCTTTTTTTAGCCTAAAAATTTTACCCCTTTTTACCCAGGTAAACCCCTTTTAAAAAATGCTCTCAAAAGGTTTTTACGGGAGTAAAGCAACTGGATTTTGCCATACTGAAGCTATAAATGTTAGCTTCCCTCCCGGTTTTTAGTTTTGACATGCCTCCGCACACCTCCATCTCAGCCACTGCAAAAGTGCTGCGGGGGCCCCTGTAATTTTGGGGCCTGAAAATTTTAAGTGCGCCTGGTTAAAAATAGAGCAAACGGGGCTGCGCTAGTTTTTCGTTCATACATGTCGCCCAAAAAATTATTTCCTTACAAATAATAACTAAATCTCCTCCTAATAAATTTATCTAAATTTTTTTTTCCCCATGTGGCTCATTTCCCAAAACCACCTGGGGCCCTTTTCATCTCAATCCTGTGGTGGGCCCGTACGAACAACTGTTGCAGGGAGGGGAAACCCTTTACCCCTCTGCTATGTCTGCAATAGGAGACATTGATTTTTAAATCTACCCTTAGCTATGTCCTATCCTTTGTCGAAGTCCCCCCCAAAAAAAAACCCCCCACAAAATTTCCCCCACAAAATGCAATTTAAAAAAGCAAGAAAAACCCTTTTTGGGTTTTCCCTAAGGGTTTCTGCAAACTCTTAAGGGAACCCTCCAAAAATCCGGGAGATTTACAAACAGTGGGGGGAAGATTATCTCCCATTTGTTGGTAAAAATTCATTTTTAAAAATTTTGTTGGGCCAGTAGCAATTTAAAAAAATATACATAACAAACTACAAAACCCTTTAAATTTTTAAATTTTAACAGAAGGGAAGATTAAATTTCTTTTTTTTTTTATTACAAGGGTTTTTTTTTTTTCACCCCTCTTAACTTTAATTTTTTCCAAAAATAAATAACCAATAAATTTTTTCACGGGTTTTTTTTCCCAAAGGGGTGGGAAATTTGGGTTTGTAGAAATTAAAATTACGTAAATTTTTTAAAGTTTCAAGAAATTTACTTGAAATTCCCAAAAAAAAAAACTCTTAACACTTTCAGGCACAGGATTAAAATTTAAGGTATTAATTAAAACGGGGGTAAAAACCCCCGTGCTAAACCCCTCATTAAAGGGAAAACTTTCTAAAATGCGAGTGGGTTTTTTCATTTCTTTTATTAATTTGAAAAAAATAAACCCTTTTAATCAAAATAAAAACAACATTCATTTCTGTTGGCCCCCAAACCCCAAAACATTAAACCCAAACCCAATAAACAATTTTTCAATACATCTAATGGGCCAAACCCCAAATTTTAAAACCAAAATTTTGGGTAAGCCCCTAAAAAAGGGTTCCCCATCTCATTATTGTTTTTTGAAAATTAAATGAATCAATCTTTTAATTTTTCTCAAGTGACCAAAAGAAATTAACCAAAACCAAAGTCAAATTTTTTTCAATTAAAGTATCCAAAGGGTGAGAAAAGAAAACTGAATCAGTTTTTTAACGGCTAAACCCAATTGAACTGAAAGTCTTTCTTGTTTAAATCAAAAGGGTTTAAAAATTTTAAACTTAAAAGGGTATTCTCATTTCATTAAAACAAAACCCTTTTTAAAAAAATATAAGGAAAAGGTTAATAAAGACTATTACTAAGTACATTGCTGTTCTGATTTTGTCTTCTCTTTAAACTTAGGAGCAGATCTTATTTCCTTATTTTTAACATAAACTTTTCCCCAGTTTACCCAAACAGGGGTTTTGCAGAGGGGCGGGGCGCGGGTTCTATCTTTTTCTACCTTTTTTTTCCCACCATTAAACCTTTAAAAAACCCGAACTTGGTTTCCCTTTTTTAAATTTTCATTTTTTAACCCTTTACAGCTTTGTAGCCTTGTGCACTAAAGGTTACAAACTTTCTGCATGTCTCTCTAAAAGGAACCTAGAAAAAACAAGCAATAGCCCAATCCCTTGCTGTAGAAAAACCCCCCCCGAATCTGACCCGAAAAAGGGGGTCCTGAAGCGGACTGTAGCTCTGTAAAACAGCATGGGAAAAAACCTTTTTAAAAGAAAAAAAAAATTGGGTAAAAACAAAAATTACTTGATGGGATACCTTACATGCAAACCCTTTTTATCTGATCTTTGGGTACAACAAAAGCTGTTGAGGGTGCATTGAAAAAAAAAGGGGGAAAAACTTTCTGGGAACAGTAAAAACATAACATATGTTTTTTATTTTAAATTTAACTTGCTACAAACTGAAAAATAAAAAATATAAGGGTGAAAAAAGAAAGGCAACGGGGCCCAAAAAGATAAATAATTAGAAAAGATAGTTGGGAAAAGTCTTGGGTTTAATCCCAAGGGGATCACTGGGGGACCCCAAGCTCTTTCTCATATAATTGGGGGCAAAAAAGTCCCCCAAAGACAAGCCAATTTTGGAAATGGCTTTTGGGGCCCAAACAAAAAACCCCAATCACTTTTATTTGTGTAATATAATTCACAAATAACCTACATGTCAGATTGGAACAATACATTTTAGAACACTAAAGAAAAAGATATGGGTGTCGTAAAATGTCAGTACTGTGCCTCTTCAAGATTCTGTTTGCTGTCTTAGCCAGGGTTCTGTACAATGCTCAATAGGGTAAGAACCTGGGCCAATCCCTGGCTGGTGTGGCTTATTTAAACCTCTTCCTTGGATTAATTATCTGCATGTGATTGCTCCTGTGTACTGGCTGTTGTGTTTGTGTGGATTGCTTTTGGATTTCTCCCATTCTGGAATTTGGTGCGTATCTCTGGTTTTCTAATTCGGTACTGCTCTCTCATGATTTGACCTTGGCCACCTGACATTGCCTAGCTATTTGTTTTCTGGAAATCTGAAGCTATTCTCGCTTTTGAAACCTTGAAGAACTGTTTTACTGAAGCTCCTCTTCTGGTTGAACCCAATCTCTCACACCCCGTTATTGTGGAGGTTGATGCTTCTAAGGTAGGAATGGGGACAGTTCTGTGGCAGGGGCCTCCCTCTTTGACCAACCTATACCTCTGTGCTTTTTTTATCATGTAAATTCTCCCCTAGAGAAATTATGACAATGGGAATCAGGAACTTCTCGCCATCAAGTGGGTATTTGAGGAATGACATAATTTTTTGGAGGGGGCAAGAAATCAGATCACTATATTAACTGACCAATAAGAACCTGACTTACATTGAATATACTAGGAGACAATCCCAGACGGGCTAAATGGGCCTTGTATTTTAGCAGCTTTGACGTTATCGTTACTTACAGACCTGGCTCCAAGAACGTTAAAGCTGATGCTTTGTCCTGAAGCTTCTGCACCCATCCAAGCTAAAGATGTTGTAGACTTAGTGCTGTTTTCCAACCTTGTCAGTGATATAAGGCAGTTTTAGCATTTATCTCCACCTGCTACTCCCGATGAGAAATTATTTGAAATTGTAGATTTATGCAATGCAACATGTTGCATGATTCTGTTCTTTACAGTCAACCTGGCATAGTTGGAATTAAAAGACTTATCTTTTGCTCTTACTGGTGGCTGTCCTTGTTCCGTGATGTTACCACCTATATTTCTGCCCACAATACTTGTTCTCGGGTAAAAGTCCCTCAGATCCGGCCTATGGGGGAATTTTATTATGGATTTGCCTCGCTCTGAAAGAAAGACAGTTATCTGGTTAATTGTTGATCATTACAGCAAAATGTGGAATTTTGTGCCATTGTCTTAGCTTCCAAGCTCTAAAACTTTGGTTTATTGACCATGTAGTTCATCTTTATAGAATTCCTGAGAGCCCTGTTTCAGACAGTTTGTGGAGAGCCTTTTCTACTAAACTTGAAATACAGTTATCCTTTTCCTTGGTGTTCCATCCTGAGTCCAATGATCAGACAGAAGGGTTTTAATTATCAATACCTTAGGTGCTATTGTGCAAATAATGAGGCTGAGTGGTTAGCTTACCTTTCTCATCAGTAATTGTAACCATGTTTCCATTAATACTTTGTTAAAAAACATCACCATTGTGGGCCCTGTTCACGGCTCAATAGCTGGACTAAACAGGAGCAGGCATCTAGCCTTATATGCTCCTGGGAAAACATGACAGGTGCATCTGATTGCTGAATAACAACTCAAAGATCCCACTGCTAAGAACAATTTAAAAGATACAGACTGCACATTAGCTTGGTACCTGTTCACACCAGTATGTAGAAAAACCACAGTAAATAATCATGGAGAAATGCAGAAATGCAAAAATACCCATTAAACAACCACCCCGCACACCTCAGGCATGAGGGGTGTGGCTGCCCGGTATTACAGTTGCATATAGATAAAGCAATACATAAGGGTGCAAAACGTGTGGTGCACCATGCTGGCTTACAGCCTCTTATTGACGCCCATACTAACAGAGTAGGCGGGCTGCCCAGCACCTCTGGGTATGTCACAACAAAAATTTTTTTAAATAGTAGTCACCCTTAGCTCCCCAACACTATTGGGCAGATAAAAATGTTTATAAATGGAAAAATATTAAATAGAGGTATTAGTTGTACCCGGGACCCCCAAATACGCAAGCTCGCAACCGGCATCAACGGTCCTCATGTCTTGCGAGTCCCTCCACTGACAATTTACAAAAAAAACACACACAAACATTACTTACTTAAAAAACACCACCATTGTGGGCCCTGTTCACAGCTCAATAGCTGGACTAAACTGAGCCCAGGAGCAGGCATCTAGCCTTATATGTTCCTGGGAAACCATGACAGCTGCATCTGCCATTTTTCTATAATCATGGTTTTCATCCTCACTTTGGTTTTCTCTCTTCTTCCGCCTCCCATAACCCTGAGATAGAGATAGAATCAAGGATATTGTGCACAGTCTAAGCCCAGGTTCAGTTGATCCTGAAGAGATCCCAGTCCATCAAAAAAAAGAATGCTGATAAGAGCTGCAGGGCCTAGGTAAGGTTTGGCTTGCTACGGAAGATATGAGATTAAAGGTGCCCTTTCGCAAGTTGGCTCCATAATGTATTGGTTCTTACCCAATATTACAGGTTATCAATCCAGTCACTTTTCGCCTTTGCCTACCGCCAACTTTTCCGGTAAGTCCTCAAATTATACCTCCCCTCCAGTCCAGGTGGAGTGGAGGCTGATCTGGAATTTGAAGTAGGGAGAATTGTGGATTCCTGGTTGGTCAGGAAAGGTCTATAACAGTACACTGAAAAGGGTATGGACCAGAGGAATGGACATGGGTACCTGCTTCCTTGGTGCATGCTGATCGGTTGGTGAGGGGATTTCACAAGAGATTCCCTCTGAAACCAGATCCTAAACTTATGCGTGTGGAGGTGCTGTCAGGACTGTGCTACTGCCCCTTAAAGATTCTGTCTGTTTGCAGCCTCAGTCAGGATTCTGTATGGTCCTCAGTGGGAATCATTCTCTGCTTGTGATTGCTCCCGTGTCCTGGCTATTTTCTTTGTCTATATTTGTTTTAGATTTATCTGGTTCTAGAATTTGGCTTGTATTTTGGTAACTCTCCTGTTTTCTGATTCAGTACTGTTGCTCTCTCCTGGTTTGACCTCGGCCCGCCTGAAATTGGCTAGCTATTAATTTTCTGTTGTGTCTGTACCCAGTTTGTCATTTGTCTGGCTGCTTCTTGTTCGGGCCCCTATTGCCCATTTCAGGGCGGTTCCACTGCTTAGGCAGAGGAAGCTAGGGATAGATTAGGTCATTACTGACAAAAAGCTTATTTGGCAAGTAAAGTACTGGTAATATAATCACAAATAGTAGTGGGGTTGGGTGCCAGACCAGATAGTCCACCTCAGATGCCATCAAATGCTTGACAGATGGTTTATGGAAGTAGTCAGCACTCCAAAGGATGGCGAGTATTGTAGCTTTCAAATTTTTATAAATCCATCCATGTTACAAGAACAGTAACCAATGTGTCAATAAACAATAGTGCAAAACAGCATAATTTTGGGTCAACGCCCTTCTTCAGGCTTGATACAGATGAAGGAATGTGTCCCTAATTGGCTAAGTAACCATTGAGAGGTTACTAAAGGCAGCCAGGAGTATAGGCCTCAGGAAAAACACATAGAACAACTGTTCCTGCTGAAGCCTATGTCTCATCACTACCTTTAGTAACCATTTTAAGACAAATTAGGGGCACATTCCTTCATCTGTATCAAGCCTGAAGAGTAAGGTTGGCACAGAACATTGCTGTATTGTACTATTGCTTATTGACATATTGATTAAAGTTCTTATGACATGGATGGATTAACTAAATTTGAAAGCTACACTACTTACCATCTCTTGGATTGCTGACTACTTCCATACACTGTTTGTCAAAGATTATTTGGCAGTGATAACTTACTGCACCATGTTATCTGATCTCTGGACACAGTAAAATCCATTGAAAAGCAGTGAAATATTGATATAGCTTTCTGTGCTATAGTATCAGAATGCATTATCTGTTAAAGTTTGCTACATCTTTAGATAGATAGTTAGGTAAATAGGTGATAGGACTTGCTGGTTAGAGCTCATGAGATGAACATCATCTGGTGGACCAGGCTCTTACATACTAATAGGGAAAAAAAAACATTTGAAGCTAATCAAATGCCACTAGGGCCGATTTATTTGTATTATATTACTTACAAATAACTACCCTGCAGGTGAAATGATAAAGTTTATGATGCAGGTGGACATGTTGTGTATGGATGGAGGAAGCCAAGGAACCACAATTCTGCTGTTATTGCACTTTTAAAGGGATTTTCTCACCACATTGATTAGCTGTAAGAATATAGACAAAGGTAAATAAAGACTATTACCAAATACATTGCTGTTCTGATTTTGCTTTGTTTAGGAGATAAAGAAGATTTTATCTACTACTTGTGTACAAAGTTTCTCTAGGTTATTGACCACCTCTCTATCTTCTCTCTGTGCTCTGATAGCTCAAGCAGCCTTCTCCGACAGGAGCTTGTTGTAATGGCACGCGACATGATCTAACACCTGTTCTGCAGTCGTGTTCGTTTCCTATACTCTATGGCGGGTCATGCCATGGTCCAAGTCTGGTCTCCACTTTCCTGCTCTGCTGCTCACTTCTCCAGCGTGCCTTGGTATCGCTTCCTCCCTCCTGTCTCTAAGCCAGCCGTCTGCTCACAACCGGCGAGTGCCTCACAATTTTCCTAAGCCAATCAGGCCTGCCCATTGGCTATTTCTGGACATCTCACTCTGCATCCCATGCCCAGTTATTGGTGTCCGTACATAACGTGTCTACCATTCCTGTGTCGTTTCCTGATTGCTCGCCTGTTACCAACTCTTCGCTTTGTTCCTGACCCTGCCTTGTCTGCCACCTACCCTGACCTTATGTCTGAACTTGACCTTGCTTGTACGCTGCCAGCCCTTACCATTTGCCTATTCCCGATTACATCTCTACCTCACACCCTGGTACTACTCAAGTCTACATGTCGGCTGTCACCTTGAGAACCTATGTCAGAGGTAGCGGCCTGGGAGTTTCCTGCGCTGAAGTCCAACCTGCCTTGCGACAGACTCTAGTAAAAAACTAGGGCTTTTATGCGCTGCTCCCCAGCATAGGTTACGCCAACCCCCGACTGTGACCCAGCGGATCCACCTCCTGTTAGTCTGACACTGACACTTTATTTAAGTTAATGACAAGTTTTAACATTTTTGCGCTCTGTATTCTTGTGCACTACAGTTTAGACAACCTCCAGTATTCATGTCACTGTAACAAGATCAGCTAGGTACAGCAAAGCTGATATGCCAGTCACTGCTGTAGAACCTCCCACAGCCTTCACTTTGTTAGTCATGGGGCATTACAGATGGTTGCCCATTTTATCATGTCTTCTACCATGCTAGAAATAAATCTTATGACAAAAAATGTATTAGTCACTGGCTGCAGAAAACAGCTCAAAGCAATTGTACAGGTTTATCTGCAGCAATTTCCTTGTAGTTCTATAACAAAATATAACATATTTTATAATACAATTAACAATGGCAGCTCAACTTATTTATTTACAAATTTCCTTTATCTCAGTAAACTTATAGAGAAAAAGTAAAAAATAGCAAAATGATAGAAAAATTGTTACAGACAAAGTGTCCTTAGATCTTTAACCAAGCATCATCTGGCTGTTTTTGTTTTTCGTAGTTTAGAACTTTCATTGCCCCCATTCTCATCATGAAACTATGTTCTTATCAGGAAATGTTACCTTCTGATAGTTGTACAAGTAACTTGTTATGACCCATCTCTTAATATTTCTTCATCTCACCTGGGAGATTAGGATATAACCGTCTCATCCACTTCCTTTCTCATAGCAATATGTAACACCTTTGTTTCCACCCACCAAAGCACAAACCTATTATGTGGTTCATTAATAACTAGAAAAGAGCCATTGCTCCCATTCTTACTGTATCTTGGGTGACATGTATTTATCTTAGCGCCCACACGCCATTTTTTTTTGTGCGCATTAGTAGCGTAGAATGTGTCTGAATCTATGAACCTGTTCTACTGTGGGTCATAAATTAGGCACTTTTTAGCTCCAAAATGACAAATCAGGCTCAGGTAGAACACTTTTAACTTGGTCTATCTGCTCCAGCAGTAATGCGCCTAGTTTTGCAGTCCTCCCGTCATATATGGATAGAGTCATAGGGTTGTGGTACCAGTGGCCTCCAGAACGCCCCCGATCTCAGGCGCATTACAGAGTTCTGCGGGTGCCTCATAATGTGCCTAATTATACATACAGAGAATAGGGCTGCGCCAGCTTTTGTGTTGAAAGTACGCAAGACTACTGGCACAGCCCCATACATTTCTTTCTTTTTACCAAGGTATTTATCTTCGTTCTTAAACAGTATATAAGAACATGAATCAATAAATCGTTTTGCTATCTTAAAGAAAATAAAATAGGGTTAAAGTAACATGTAGGGCATGTATTCTTATTTATGATGGGATTCATGAGTGTTTTTGGCACAGGACATTTCTTATTCAAATCATAATCAACACTGCATTGGATCTGAGCATACAGCTGGTCAGACGGAGGAACCTGATAGAAAACATATGAGGATCACTCTATCAGTGATAACCATGTAACTATTTGTAATTCCTGGACATGGCATTTTTATGTCAAAAAGATTCACAACCTTGACCATATATGTCCTGGCAACCACAGACACTTAGGTGCCTTCACACGGAGTGTTTTTTTTGTGCGTTTTTGATGTTTTTTTTTTTTTTTACAGGAATAAACAGCAATTAATATTGTGCATTTCTGCAAAAACAAAAGCGCTAAAAAATGCACCAAAAATGCTCAGTGTAAAAGCACCCTTAGGGTCTGTTCACACGGTGTAATTGTGGGGTGTACTGTACGCGCCGCAATACGCTGGCTGTTTTAGAAGTACGCGCTGGTCAGCCTGTACTTCTAAAGCGCACTGGGGGGCAGCCCCATTCACTGACATTATCCACAGTGTGCAAGCGCCGCGAAGAAGTGACATGTAATGTGTGTTTATTGTACCCCGGGGAAGATGGACAGTAATTCATAGCTCTCATAGAGAGCTATGAATTACTGTAATTGCAGGGTGCAGTTCAGGCGTATTCAAGCGCAAATACTTGGCGAAATGTGCCCCACAATTACGCCGTGTGAACGTACCCTTAGCGACCGTTCACACGGCTTATTTGGCCTCGGATTGGAGCCGTACTGCGCGCCGGATTTGCGATGCAGTACGCTCCAATCCGTCGCAGTAACTACGGTAATCCACAGTACAGTGGATTCCGTTGCTCCTTCCCGCTCGGCGAATCCGCTGGGCGGGGAGAAAGTGACATGCACATTATCCAGGTGCAATACGCGCCGTGGATAATGCAAGTCTATGGGGCCGGCGGGCAGCACCCCCGCCCCCGCACCCGCCCCTTATTCAAGCCATAATTGCGAGCGCAATCCGGCTCGTAATTACGGCTTTAATAAGCCGTGTGAACACGGCCTTACAGCTCTGTTCAGCAGGTGCAACAGCATCCACTCAACAAAGGAGCAATTAAAGGAGGAGCAGAGGCTACAAGTCCTGGACCTTGTCTTGGACCTTGAGAGAACTCAAAAGAACTTCTTTGTAGCAGAAGAGTAGAATTATCAATATTTGATAGTTAATGAACCCTGCCATAGATGTTGTAGAGAGTGTTCCTGCAATAGGTTATTGTCTACATGTTGCTAAAACAAACCTTACTGTAGAGAATACAGATTATCACTTCTTTCTTCCTTTCCAATTTTAGGTGACTTCTGCTGCAGCCTGGTGCCTTACAACCAGAAACAGGTATGATCTGAGGTTGCAAAATACATAGGGCGACATGTTAGAAAAGAGGCGCCTCCACGCCAATTTTAAGATATATTCAATGGGTGTATATATATTCAATGGGTGTAAGATATATTCAAAAATCTGGCGTCTGGGATACGTTGCATGTAGAATGGGTGCGTCGAATTTGAGGTATATATGCAGGATGTGCAGAGGCGTAACTTGAAGCTCTTGGGCTCTGATGCAAAGAATTAAATAGGGCCCCCCAGTTACCAAGTGTCTTTATAATACTGGTGTCTTCCTATGTGGCATGAGGGCTTTTGGGCCCACTTAGGCTGCTGGGCCCGGTAGCAGCTGCTACCTATGCACCTCCTATAGCTACGCCCCTGAGGATGTGATGGAGTATGATTAAGATGCCCATGCAAACAGGAATGTACTTTATATATTTTGGGAGACATGAATGAAATTTGGCGTTTACACGCCAAATTTCATGCGCATAATAATGGCATAGAATGCGCTTGATTTATGAACCCGCTCTACAGTGGGTAATAAATCAGGCGCATTCTAGTACAAGGGCGACATTTCTGGAGCAGGTATACACTTTGAAAGTGGTTTACCTGTTCCAGCTGTAATACGCCTAGAAATGCCATAGTGAGGCTATAAATATGTAGCTTCGCTACGGATCTAGTGCGCCCCGCCTCCTGTAATGTTCCCGAGAGTGGCGTGCGGGAGATTTAAAAATGTATGAATGGGGCTGCACCTGATATCGGACTGAAAAGGCGCCAGATATCTGGCGCAGCCCCGTTCATACATGTCACCCTTTAAGTCTATTGTGATATTCTAACTTTGGATTGGTCCTATTAATGACTTTACCGTAAGTCCAAGTGTGCACATATTTTTTATGGAGTATAATACTTCACTATAAAGTTTTGCTACCTTTTATGTGGGTGGCGTGCCAACATCTTTTTCGTTAAGCATTCACGAATCGAATTCACGAGTTTCAGCCCATGGACAAATGTCCATATTTTTTTCTTTATAACTTGCTAGTATAATTCAGAATTGATTAGTCCATAAACAATGGCAAGTCATTGAGGCCCAGATACAGAAAAACAAGCCCAACTATGATACTACCACCATTGTGTTTAAGCTCTATTTTAGTGTCAAAACATTATTTCAATAGTCTTCTGGCCTGTCCAGGTGATTTTTAGAGAACTCTAGGTGGGCAGCAAGGCTCTTTTTGAACAGCAGCAGCTTTCTCGTTACAATCCTTCCATGCACGCTATTGTTCTTTAGTGTCCTTCTGATGGTGGACTAATGAACATTAACATTAGCTAATATGAGAAAGACTTCAGTTCCTTAGAGGTCGTTTTGTGTTCCTTTGAGATTTTACGGATTAGCATGAGCTTTGTTGGTCGACGACAATGAGAAGGGTTATAATGGTCTTGATTTTCCTCTGTTATTACCATTTCTGTCTGACTGTGGATTGGTGGGGTCCAAACTCTTAATATGGCTTTGTTAACTTTTCTAGCTTGATGAGCAACAGCTTCTCAGAAATCCCAATTGTCCATGTTATGATACATGTCTACAAACATGTTGTGAAGATCAGACTTTGATAGATACCTGCTATTTGAATAAAACAATCCCATTGATTGAAAACACCTGACTCTTATTTCACCTTGTAACTACCTGCTAATTCCAAAGTTTCATCTGCTTTTGCCAATCAGAGATAGGGGATATTAGATCATTTTCTCAAATTATATTATAATTTTGGCTCCATTGTTTGATTTGGTTCTCTTTATCTGCTATCAGGACTTGTGCGAAAATCTGAAGCAGTTTTACGTTAAATGTATGTATAAATATAGAAAATTCCTTCAGGAATGTATGTATGTAAAGAATGTCTGTTTAAATTTTGGAAAGCTCACCTTTCTTGTAATACTTGTAAATAAGCTTACCTTATGTATTCTCGCTCCACCCTTCATGTAATAATAACCCAGTAATAGGCAGAGTTGAATGGAGAACTATTGTTGCATTAGATGGTGCAGCTATAGGGGTGGAATGAAGATGTGGTGAGAAACAGGACAAGGCTTAGGATATGTCACAGCACAGGTATTCCGTAGGATTTTCAGTGGTTTTAGCATTTTGAAACCGCTGAAAATCCGACAGTACACTGTGCTGCATAGCCAGCAATAAAAAACCTGTGCTGTAGTCTAAACAGCATGGATTTTTTATCCAGCAGAATATGCAATATGTTGTATATTCCACCGGATTCTGCTTGAATTTGCCAGCGGCAAATCTGAAAACTGCGCCAAAAACGCAGTCCTGCCGTGGTCCAGCAATGATGAAATGCCATCAGAATGCTGTGTACACATAACCTTATCATACAGGACCATAGAGGAAAAACACTACTTAGAAGAAAAAAGTGAAATCCCTTTGGCCACTTACTCTCCAGAGAAATTGATACAAGATGACAGCAAAACTGTTTTCTGTATGTTGAGCCAGAAAAACTACTGGACTTCCAGACATGTACTAGCATCACTACGAATAGGAAAAGACTTGAAAAATGTTAATGGAAGTACATTACAAAACTGCATTGCTTGTTAATACCTCTTATTTAAGCATTTTTTTTTTTTATAAAAAAACCCTTTTATACCTCTATGAAACCTCTCAGACAAAAAGAAAGTTTATTATATTTCCAAAAACGTATTCAAGTTTCAACTGTTGGCTTCAGCTGGAACACTGATGCATTGATAAAACCACAAGATGAAACTTGCTTTATTGTGCTTTATAGAAAGAGGTATAATTACATGTTCTACTGTGTACATAGAAGTGTGGCTGAAAAAATTCTTCTATTATGCCTTCTTTTTGTGGTACCTTCCGGGTGCGAGGATATTTTAGGTTAGGTACACCTCCCGTAGCCAAGGAATTTTGTACTTTGTTTATTTTTTGGATATTTTATTTTATCTATCTTTGTGAATCCAGCTTTGTCCTAATGTCCTCTAGAGATGCATCTCTGTGATAGACCTGGAAGAAGTCATCAAGATGTAGCCCATGAGGTTGTTTTATTGTGCTTTGTAGAAAAGGGTATATTACATGATGTGTTGGTCAAAAATGAAATTTATCTTAATTTCCTATCATGGTGACTTGATAGCATATGAGGATCTTTAAGGTTTAGTACATCTGTTGTACCTATCATATAGTCATTTATTTCAAGTAAGATCAGATTTCTAAGTTAGCAACTTTCTCTACAGGAAAGATGTGGGTTAACATATTAAAATAAACATAAAAATGACTCAATTCCTCTACCCTGATTATTTGGTCTCTTGGATTAAAAGTCATTCAAATCTGAGCAACGAATGTGGCAAATAACTGGAGTATTTTATTAAGAAAGTCCCAGAAAGTAGTCAGATACCATGAAAATAAGTGGGTTTATTATGATTTCCATACAATCTAATTACACACAGTGCAAAGAGGCTCAGGCATTTCAGGCCCTGCAGCCCTTGGTCATAATATAGAAAATATAAAATATAGAGACATCTAAAATAAATTTTATAGAAAGATCAGCTGATATATTCACATAACAGAAAAAAATGACAAAACTTATCCAATAAGAATGAATAACTAATGAAAAACATGTATATAATATAGATCTAATAATGAAGTAAAATATCCAGTCTGTGATTTAGTATTTTTGGGGTACAAGTATTTAGTTGGGATAATCAGTATGCCTCTTGGTGTTCTCCATCTATAGAAAGATTACAAGAATTTCAGTTACGATCATGGACTGTTAATTAACATACTCCATTGCTTTAGTGTCACTGCTGCTCTGGTGTCTCCCATCAATGATGTCACGGAAATATTTCATGGTGCTATGCTGCAGTCAAAGACTTCTTGAATTGCACATGACTGGTGAGGCCATATTCCCTTCCATACTTACCAGGCACATCACCATACATGTAGTAGTGCCGGTTCTTGGTATTGGAGCCCACTCTGACATACTTAAATGGGCCTGAATTGCGGTGGACTTAGTACCAAGCACTGCCAAATGTACAGTGATGTGAGAAGAGAGGATCATGGCACTCTTTACCATTTTTAGACCTCGCAGTTGCCATATGAACTGCTCAGTGCTCAGACTGTAAATGACCCATCTCTCCCTTCCAGCAGGAAATATTGTCATCATCTGAAAAGGGTTTTCTAGAACTATAATATTAATGGCATATCTGTTAGTAGAGGACATAAGCAAAGTGATCAAACCATAGATGTCCATAAATTATATTATGTGTAATTTTATGAAATGACACCGGGAAAAAGTATTGAACACGCTTACTGAAATGTATTAATACTTTGTATAAAAGCCTTTGTTGGTGATGACTGGTGCTTCAGAATGCCTCCAGCATGGATAAACTAGTTGCATGCATTGCTCAGGTGGGATATTGGCCCATTCTACCACACAAACGCTCTTCAAATCCTGATTCTTGTGTGGGCTCCTTCTTGAACTTTGAGCTTTGGTTCCTTCCATAGATTTTTTATTGGATTCAGCTCAGGTGATTGGCTGGGCCATTCTAGCAGATTTATTTTCTTTCTCTGAAACCAGTTGAGAGTTTCCTTGGCCGTGTGTTTGGGATCATTATCTTACTGAAACGTCCATCCTCCTTTCATCTTCATCATCCTGGTAGATGGCAGCAGATTTTATCAAGAATGTCTTGCTACATTTGTCCATTCATCTTTCCTTCAATTATATAAAGTTTGCCAGTGTTGTATGCTGAAAAACAGCCCCACACCATGTTCCCACCTCCACACTTCACTGTAGATATAGGGTGA
The DNA here is from genome assembly GCA_025379985.1 of Phyllomedusa bahiana. Classification (NCBI taxonomy): domain Eukaryota; kingdom Metazoa; phylum Chordata; class Amphibia; order Anura; family Hylidae; genus Phyllomedusa; species Phyllomedusa bahiana. Next base: position 43,288 of record JAODAL010023117.1, read on the forward strand.
CATAGAAGAATGGGGCTCTACTAGTTTTCTGGTGTACTTTGAGCCAAAAAGAATGTATGAACAGGTACAATCCAAACTTTGGTGCAATAAGTGCCTTTGTAATGCGCCAAAGACACTTTTTAATGTGCCAAAATTTGGAGCGTTCTTGGGGCGTCGCACCACATTCGTAGAATTAGACAAATTTATCATTCTCTGACGCGAGTACTTTGATGCAAAACAGTTAGAACAGCCAGACCAAATTAAAGGTGGTCTGGCTGACCCTGTGTTTTCGTATTGGCACTACACTGCGTCTGTATTCATGAACTTCAGAAAAACAGGTTCATACATTCTGGCGCAGCCTATACTACCTTAAAGTGATTTCGAACTGGTCTATCAACGCCAGGATTCATACATGTCACCCATAGTGTTTTTGGAGTGATGTAGTAATTTTGGCTTCCAAACATGGTGTGTTTTATGGCATCCAAAGAGTTCAACTTTGGCCTCATCTGACCATATGATATTCTACCAGTATTTCGCAGGCTTGTCTAAATGTTGTTGAGCAAACGCGTTTGAACATGCTTTTTGTTCAGGAATGCAGTCTTGTGTGGTGAGCATTTATACAGGCAATGTAGTTTGAGGGTATTACTTATTCTTTTCTTTGAAACAATTCCAGGTACCTGCTGATTTCTGTAGCTCTCCACAGGTGGTCCTTGGCTCTTGGACAACTCTTCTAATAATTCCTTTCACTCCTCTGTCCTTAATTGGGGAGCACACGGTCATGACTGGTTTATGGTGAAATTATGTTCTTTCCAATTCCAGATTATGGTCTCAACAGTGCTCACTGAAAACTTCAGTAGTTTAGGACATCTTTCGTAATCAATGACATAGCATCTATTTGACAATTAAAATCTAAGTCACATGTGTTAAACCCAAGACCCGCAGGCTGAATCCTTCCTGCCATATCATTTTTGTTAGCCAATGAGAACTTACACACAGTGAGCAATGATGGATGAGATCTCGATGCAAAAGGACCAGCTCTCCACTTTCCCTAGGGGATGCAGTCAGCATTTGGCAGAGGCTGCAGTGCCACCACAGGAAGGGGGTAAAATCTTCGATTTGGAGCTCTGGTGCACACCTCTACATGGCTCTGTTCAGCAACTCACAGGTGGTGACACAGCTCTTAGCCCTAGTTAGGAAGCCTAGCCACCCTCCAAGGTAGGCAGCTTAGTGCTAAGGGGTTGGCTTTTAAACAATCTTAGGTGTACGTCCACATGACAAATAACATGTACTTGCCAGATTCTGCAGTTTAAAACAGTTTTGTCTAATGCATTTTCAGCAAGTATTTTACATGCTTATTTCATGTGAATTTAAGGTTTTGTTATTCATTTTATACAGTCAAAAACGAGTCCCATTTCTATGTGGTTTTGGAACCGGAACTGCATTAAAAACTACATACAAATATTATTATTGTGTTTGGCACAAGGTTTTTAGCTATTCCCATTGACGTCAATAGTAAATTTCCACACATTTTCTGTGTGGAAAACGGTCAAAGAATGAACATGTTCTATGAATTTTTATGACGAAAAACTGGTTGCTGAAAATATCCATTGTATTAAGTAAACTTATTTTCTATTGACATCAATGGGAATGGTTTACTTTTGGTTTTAGATGAGTATTTTCAGAATCCACATGGATTCCAACCTGAAATACTCATAGTGTGGACAGAGCCTTAAAGGGGTTTTCTCACAACGCAAAATCAACCTTGCTAGCAGCCCACAGCTAGCTTTGATCTGGCTAGCGGCCGTCCCCCTCATTCACTTCTATGGAAGTTCTGATTATAGCCAAGTGTGCGCACTCCACTATGTTTGGAAGCTCCAATACAAGTGAATGAGGAGGACGGCTGCTAGTGCCACCCTCCTCATTCACATGCATGGCCAGATCACAGCTAGCTGTGAGCAGCCACCGGAGCAGACTTTGCGTCGTGAGAAAACCCCTTTAAAAATAATCTTGATCCTTTACTGACCACATGGTTCACCATAACATCGCTGGTGGAAAGTTCTAATCTACTAACCAAGTTAAAATGTACATATACCTTAGAAATTCTGCTGAAACATTTCCATCTGATGCATAATACATCTTGTGTAACTTCTGTCCATGCCTCAGTTTTTGTATGCAATCTAGAGAAATGCTATCAAAATACAGAGCTGAGCTTTATAGAATTCTTCAATTCCTCTGTGCTTGCATTTTGTTTTAGTTTGTTGTTATTTTCAGAACATAATCAATGGATAAGAATGGTTTGTGATGGTTTCTCAGGTTATTTAACAATATGTTAAGAAGTTGTTACATTTTTATAGCTACAAATGGCTCTTTAAATGAAATTATAGTGCTGATGTGGCTCCCGGTGAAAATGAGTTTGACACCCATGCTCTAAAGCAGGGATGTCTAAATCATTTTCACTGAAAACCAAATCAGCATTATGGTTACTATCAAAGGGGGGCTTCTAGGGTACCTGGGTAGGGTTGTTAGAGCTGTACCACCACTTGTGAGTTGCTGAACAGAAAGGTGTAGAGGTGCGTGTGCCGCATCTAAGATGGTACTCGCTCCCTGTGCTAAAGCCTCTGCCAAGCACTGGCTGCATCCTCTGGGGAAAATGGAGAGCCGGTCTTTCTGCATCTGGACATTGTCCATCCCTGTTTGCTATGTCGAAGCTATAAAGGCCACATAAAATGACGTGGCTGACCAAGAGTCTTGAGTTTGAGTCAAGGCATCCAAACCGTCTGAAAAATCGGACACAAACTTTTACATGGGGCGTTATGGAAAACCCGTGCAGCAGTCCCAACTGCAGCAGTCCCAAACCGCCGGCCACCCGAAAAACATTGTGCTTGTTCATTCTTCGTCCGGTTTTCGGACGGAATATTAACAAGTGAAAGTGAAGGGGGAGGGCTATTCTCATATAATCATGGATAAAAGCCCACCCCCTCCGCCCGTGTGTACGGCACAAAAACAGGACAAATATCGGTCAGATAAACCGACCGGTATTTGTTCTGTGCCGTGGGGACGCGCCCTTCTCATTACTTGTTAACTACACCACGCTTAAGAAAAACCTTGTCAAGGGATACAGTAAGGAGGAATAGTGAATGAAGCTGTGTTATACAATCCGTTATTTTTTTCTTTGTTGTTAGCACCATCTCTCCATAGATACTTGTTGTTTGACTATCACAGATTCTATAGAATCTCAATGTAAAAATTAACCAACTCCACAGACAAACCAAAAAAGAACTGCGCAATAATCATGGTCTGTTGTATTATGTATATAGATCCTAGATACATGGCTGTTTCTTATACTTGTGTTTGGAAAAGCACTATGCGCTACATTTGTAATAGAATTGAAAGGGAATTGAATTTAGCAATCTATGTCTATTACCATGCGCCTTGTCTGAATATATGGGAAAGATGCAACAGCGTGTAACAATTCATTTCAATACAATTTAAATATTTATGCAGATGCAAAACAGGAAATTGAATGCTGAATTTGCACTAAATTGTTATGATAATCACAGGCATTATATCTCAATCTATGAGCGGCAGAGGGCTACTGAAGTGCTATTTAATGCCTCACATTTTCCTTTTAAACACATTGAATGCCGCGGATGTATCACTGTGATTCTTGCTCTATTAACCTTTCTTATTCTTCTGATTCATCGTGCTATAGATTACTGCTAATGTTGCCACCATCAGCATTACATTAGCTGTCTGTGCTGAGGACACCTAAGTCTTATCTTCTCTCTTCATATGAGATTATCTGATGTAGATGTACTGCCATTTTGTGTTAAAATAATCTTTGTAATATAATAATGGTATGAACGTGCTCACTTATTAGAAATCTAAGTGAATAGTACACATTAGATCCTGTCTTCTAGGGCTTGTGTTATATTTCATCAATGTAAATTAATTTATTTATTATATTGCAACATGTGGAGGTGGATCCACTATGTCAGCTGTGGATTTGGCATAAGGAGCAGAGTCTAAGGAGCTCCTGGTTTTCACCCTCAACCCCCACCAGGGGGCTTGGACTCCGCTGCAAGGAAATAGATTAGTCTTTATCTCAGAAGGGATAGTCTTTTGATGTATATATAGAAGCCACACATTATGATACTCTGACTCTCAGTCGAACTGCCATGAATCTTCTTCACTAGTGTTGAGCGATTGCGTTGGCTATCGAGTTCAAATCGATGTGGCCGCTATCGATGGGTTTTTTGATAGTGAGCAGTTTATGGCGATGACCTTTAAAAAGTTATGGGGAGGAAAACAACACCTTCATTTTACACTCAAAAAAGGGGGAGAAGTGAAATTAAAACCACAAAAGTAAAATGGATACGTGCTCATCTTAGGAAACCATTAGGTTATAAAAGTCACAGAAAAAAAGTCAAGACCCTTTACTATCCCTGTTTGTACCACAGCCTGACCCCTTAACCTGCATACCCACAAAATTAAAAAAAATGCCCGAAGGGGTATGATTTGAACCATCATGTTACTGAATGGACATTGAAAATCCCTGTCTGGAAACACAGCATGAGCCCAAAACCCGCATGCCCCCCCATTTTAAAAAATGCCGGGAAAAAAGGAGTCTTTCAAACCCCCATTTTAGTTTCACTGGACATTACTATACCCGTCCCGGGCCCAGCATGAGGGCCCCAAAACCGCATGACCCCCCCATTAAAAGTGCCGGAAAAAAAAAGTCTTTCAACCCCATTTTAGTTGAAAAGGACATTGTTACCTGCCCGGGCCCCAAACATGAGCCCCAAACCTGCATGACCCCCCCATTTAAAAAGTGCCGGAAAAAGGAGTCTTTCAACCACCCTTTTAGTTTCACTGGACATTACTATACCTGTCCTGGGCCACAGCATGAGCCCCCAAACCCGCAGACCCCCCACATTTAAAAAGTGCCGGGAAAAAAAAAAAAGTCTTTCCCCCCATTTTAGTTTTTAACTGGACATTACATACCCGTTGGGCCACAGCATGAGCCCCAAACCTGCATGACCCCCACATTTAAAAGTGCCCGGAAAAAGGGTCTTTCAACCACCTTTAGTTGAACTGGCATTGACTATACCTGTCCTGGGGAGAGCATGAGCCAAAACCCGCATGCCCCCAATTTAAAAAATGCCCGAAAAAGGAGTCTTTCAACCACCTTTTAGTTGAAACTGGACATTGACTATACTGTCCGGGCCCCAGCATTTTAGCCCCAAACCCGCATGACCCCCCCATTTAAAAAGTGCCGGAAAAAGGAGTCTTTCAAACCACCATTTTAGTTGAACTGGACATTGACTATACCTGTCCCCGGGCCCCAGCATGCCCAGGGCCGGGTTACAGTGGGTGCGGTGAAAGCCCAGGCTGGCGTCCGTTTATCTATTAACCGCAGGTTAAAATGCCCTGTGACGCAGCAAAAAAAACTGTCGTGCTGAAGCAGGTGCGGAAGGGAGTGTGGAAAACTCCCGCCTTCCTTGTACACGGCAATACCTGGGTAGCGCTTGCCCCCTAGGGGGTGGACCAATTGAGCTTATTGGAAATATGGTGGTTTTAAAGTCCTGTTACACCCCGGGCCTTTATCTTGGCATTCTTTTTCTATTTTACTAACGTGCTGGAGGAAAAAGGTCTCTGTACTTTGTTCTCTGTCCGTGCTTTCCCTTAATCCTTTTCCTTCTGAAAAAACCTAATTCTGGGCCCAAATTTTCCTGTACCTTCCCCTTTTTCCCAATTTAGAGGAATTTTTTTAAAAAACTTTTTGTACATTTCAAGTTTTTTAGTACTTTAAATTTTAGAAAAAACACATTTTTTAAAAAAGGATGGAAACCCCCATGTTTTTGTTTCTCTTTTTTTCATTTTTATTAAAAGGGTTGCTAATAAGGGGTTGATAAGGTATGTTAAAGATCTTGCAAAAAAAAAGTCATTTTGCAATATGTGTTTCCCTTAAAGTGTCCCCACCTATTCCTTTTTTCTGCGCACCATCAACCCCTTTAGCCACTTTGAAATTGTGAAGAACAAATGTCTGTTTGAAAAAAACATTTTTTTTTAATAGGACCTGTAGGATTGCTGCATTTCAAAGCAGATGACCAAAAAAAATTTTAAAAAATGACTTCTTTAGCCACTGTTAAAAATTTTGAGGGGAAAATGCCCCCTTGAAGCCAATTTTTTGTTACAAAGGACCCTTAAATTTTTGATGTATTTTTCACAGCCCATGACCCCCCCAAAAAATTTTAAAAAATGACTTCTCAGCCACTATTAAAAAATTTTGAGGGAGAAATGCCATTAGAAGCCAAAATTTTCTGTTCCAAAGGACCATAATTATACTGTATTTACAGGGAAAATGACCCCACAAAAATTATAAATATGGGGCTTTCAGCCATATTTAAAAAATTTTGGGGGGGGAGAAATGCCCTTTTTGGAAAATCACCATTTTGTTCCAAAAAGGGCCATGATTATTGCGTATCTCACGCAAAAATGACCCCCAAAAAACCCTTGACCCAAGGCCCAAAAAATTCTTAAGGTAAAGTTAGTAAATGGAATACGGTGGGTTTTCCCTGAAACCTTTGCTGTTTTTTTCAGTCTCCCCCACAGGAAAACCCGCAAAATGAAATTTTTGGGAAAAAGAAGGGAAAAAAAAATTGCAGTAAAAAAATGGGTCATTTTAAAAAAAAATTTTCAAGAGGACCATTTCTGTTTTTAAAAGGGGAAATTTTAAAATTGGGCTGGCAACTAATTTGGTGACCCCGGGGAATTGGGGCCACAAAATTCATCAGAGGGTCCATGCCTGATTATCTTGATGAAAGTTTTAAAAAGATTCCCCCATTACTGTGGGGAAAACCGGATGCGTTTTTTCGGTAATGGGCTCCCCCAGCTGTGCTGAAAGGGCCGTCAGAAAATGACGCTTTGGTGCTGGGGGAAGGGGCAAAAAACCCCTATTTGGGGTGAGAGCCAGCTCGGTGCCAAATTTGTTTCCCTTTTGGTACCCAAAAAGCTATTTGGGGCCGGAAACATTTCAAAAACATCGGGGGTTGAGAGCAGATAGTCGGGGGCACCCTGTTTTAAGGTGATCCTGTGTGTTGGAAAGTGTGCCCTGATTGCATGCGTCGGTGAGGTGGTTTAAAAAAAGATTGCCAGAGGTCACCCCTTAGGCTTCTGCCCCCCTTTCCCGCTGCTGCCGCTACGGGCTACTTGGCCTCTTTCTGCTGTTTTACGCGGGTGTGTTGTTTTCCCCCTTTTACATTTTGGGGGAAAGTGAAAACAGACGCAAATATGTCTTCCCGTTGATCAAACAGCAAGGTCTCCATTTCCTGCTTTTTACTCTTATTTTGGGGTTGGGGTTTTTGGGAAGGGGAAAAGGGGTGATTTTTGTTTGTAACCCCGGGGAAAACCGGAGGGTGGCCACCCCAGTAATGTTGTTCTTTTTTATGGGCCTTTTAAAGCTAGGTTTCCCTGTTGGGGAAAAAGGGAAACTTTCCCAAACACTCATTTTGAGAGATTTGGGGCCTTGATTTCCCCAAACCTCTGGGTCGGAGGGGCATAGCAAACTGATCTTTCCCCATCTTCCTTTCCCCCGCCTCAAAAATTTCCCCAACCTTCTTTCCAAGGCCCGGGACCCCCAAATAACACCCGGGGTCTAAAAATACCCTCCTCCCTCCTCCGCTTTCCTTCCCCGGGGACAGCTTCAACACAGCCTGACTTGCTGAGGGAAAGACCCCGGGGAGCTGATGCGCCCCCTTGCATAGCTCTGGACCCCCAACCCTTCCCATTAAGAAAAGGGTGAAATTGTGAAACTGTCGGGGCCCTTTTGGTTTTTACCCGGGGAGAAAAGGGTCCGTGTCCGGCCCTTTTGTGTCCGTCTCCCCCCTTTCCCTCGCTGGCGGGGGCCCGTTGTTTCATAGTGTCCAACGTTTGTTCCAGAAAATAAAGTCACCCCCAATGTCATGCTGACAAGGGCATTGTCCGCACTTTACCATTTTTTGGGGGCTTCTTTTAAAACTGGCAAGGATGGTTTCAAACCCCTTTTTACCTGCCCCCACTCTCGGTTGGCCCCAAAACCCCGAGGTCCGGGACCGCTGCTTGTCAGGGCCCTGTGTCACTTCGTTCTGCGTAATGGCATTTTCGTGCTGCCAAAAACGCGGAGCATGTGGAGGGTGGAAAAATTTCCCGGTTGGGTTTCCACGGGGTCAACAATGAGACGGTTTACGGGGAGGCCGAGCTGAGCTTTCAACGCAGCCAGGCGGGCGAAGCGGGGGTTGGGGGAAAAAGGGGGGAAGTGGAAATCAGACCCCGGGCCTTCTTCAAAAGGCAGTCCCAAAACCCCGGGTAGCTCTTTAGAAAAATTTTCCCGGGAAAGGGCAAGGTTCATGACATGTTGGGAGGCAAGGGAAAGTTTCTCCCGCCTACCGATTTTTTAAGGGCGACCAGCAGATTTCGCCCGGGTTTTCGCACACCCTTGCTTTGGGGACAGGGTTTTTGTCCCCCCAGGGCCAAAAGGGTCCGGTCTCGTTGCGGAGAGCCGTCCACAGCTCCACCTGAATGTGTTTTTGGGACGGTCTCCAAGGCAGATTAATTTTAAAAAACCCGGGTGGTTTTTCTCTGGGAAAAAGATGCCCAAAAGGAGGCCTTGGGGGAAAGGCCCCGCACCAAACCCTGGGTTTTGAAAAGCGTGCGCCCAGGGGCCCGGAGCCCCGTCACCCCCAGAGGCCATCCACCCCGCTTTACCCCGTGAGCTGTCACAGAGGGGTATAGCGGCCTTGGCCGTGCTTTTCTTGTCCCATGTTGGGGGCCCCGGGGGGGTGGGGTTGGGGGCTTTTCCGGACACAGATGCGGAAAAAGCGCTTTAAATTTTAGATGACACGTGGCTGGCCGGGGCAGGGAAAGCTTTTTGGCAAAAAAAATGCCTGCTCGGCATCTGGTATTGGGGGCAAGCAGGGGGCCATGGGGTGGCGGAACCCTTTTTGTGTCCCCCAGACGGAAAAAGGAAACATTTCCCAAAGGCCCAAAACCTGGAAAGGGACATTCAGGGTTTTTGGGTTTGGGATTTGGGTTTTGGGGTTTTAAAAATTTTTTTTTCTGCTCCCAAAACCTGGAAAACAGAAGGGGTGGTGCTAGGAAAAAGGGCCGCTGTACGGCGTTCAGGGCGTTAAACTGGGGGAAAGGAAAAAGGGGTAGGATGGGTCTCTGGTGGTGTGGTGGTACTCGGGCGACGGTTTGGGGGCTGAACGGGGGGTGATCCCTGATCATGACTCTGAGAGGGGCAAGGGGCAGTGAGGAAAAAAAACCCTTTGGGGGGGCGGAGGAGGGGGAGGCGGAGACAGAGGGGTTTTGACAGTGGTTGGAGGCCCGGCGTCGGTTTTGGCCTTTTTTGGCCCGTTGTTCCCCCCTTTTTAAATCATGCATTTGCTGCAATGTGACTAGACATGTTGGTGGGGGGTTAACCCCTTTTTAAAGGGTTTTTGCCTCTTCTTTTTGAGTTTACGGCAAAAGGGGGCATATGAAAATGCTGGGTTTTAAAACCCGAAAGGGTTGCCAAAGAAGGGCCCCGGCTTGAGAGGTCCCGGACCTTTTTTACGGCGGTTTTGCCGGGGGACGGGGTTTGCGCTGACCGTTGGCTGGCCCGGGAAAAAATTTTTTTTTCAGGGACTTTTGCGGGCCCCCTCTTCCTTTTTGTGGCCCGGGGCCCGTTTTGACACTACCCCCCTCGTCTTCCTCCTTTATGGTGAAGCGCTCGCAAAACAAATTCTTGGGGGGAAAAGCCAGGTTTTATCCGCCCAAAGTCATCAACATCATCATCATCAAAAAATCAGGTGACTTGGTCGTCCTGGGCTTTTTGCTTTCCGAAGTGCGGGGTAAAAAGCCCAAGGGGGGCCCGCAAGGCGTTGCCGGGGCCCCCGGGATTTTTTCCATTGACCGGCTTCCTTCACCCCCTCTATGGCATCAGTAACTGGGTTTTCAGAGCAAAAGGGAAAAAAAATCCTTTTTTGGGCCCCTTATCTTTTTAAAAAAGCTTCTGACCCCCAACCGCATTTTGTCTCAAAGAAAAGGGCTTCAGAAAAAAGGGGTTATCCCCCACTGGTGGGTCACGAGGTTGGGCATTTGGGCTGCTTCCCTGTTGGACAGATGCTAATGATGCTGATGACGACAATTTTTTGGCCGTTTATGCCCAGGACGAAAGGGGGTAAGACTGCTAGATGCAGGTTGCATTTAACCCCCTGGGACGGGGTTGGCGACGATTTTTTTTCGTTTCTTAGATTCAAGGGCCCGAACCCCGGGGAAAAGACAGGGCCGGAAAGGTCCTGCAAAAAGCGGAACGCTGGCCAAAGCCCTGTTTCGCCAGCCAAATGGGAAAGGAAACACCTTTTTTTTTTACCTCTCCTCCCTGTTTTTTACCCCCCTCTTTGCTCGCTTACCACCTGCCTTTTTGGGTCCGTTTTCGAAAAAATAAAAAAATTTTAGAAGGGGATGGAATTAGTTTTGGAAAATTTTTTTCTTATTAAAGAGGCAAATTTACAAACTATTCTTTAAATTCCCCCTTTAAACAAAACAAAAATTGCGGGTATTCAAATTTAAAAAGCAAGGGTGGGGTTTGGTTCTTTCCCAAAAAAATCTGGACTTTGGGGAAAAATCCCAAAAAAAAACGTATCTGTTATGTTTTGATTTAAATAAAATGTATTTTTTGCACCCTTTTAATTCACCTGTGGTGGGAATATAGAATTGGGTTTTTTTAAGATTTACGTTTGATGTGGGGTTTAATGAAAAGTGGTGGGGGCGCAAATAAAAAACACGTAAAAGGTTTTGTTTTTTATTTTTTAAAACGGTTTTTTTGACCCTTTTATTTTTCCCTTTTGGGTGAAAATAGGTTTGGTGTTTTAAAAATTTTTCTAGTGTTTTGTAATGAACAGTTGCCCGGGTGCGCAAAAGTCAAAAAAACAGTAAATGTTATGTTTTGATATAATAAACGGTATTTTTTTTCACCCTTTTTAAATTTACCCGTGGTGAATATAGAATTGCTGTTTTAAAAAATTTTTTTCGTAGTGCTGCGTCAATGAACGGTGCTTTGGGGTTTAGCCAAAAAGGGCAAAAAAAAAAGTAAATGTTTTTGTTTTAAAATTTAAAAAACGGGATTTTTTGACCTTTTTAAAATTTACCTGTGGGGGAATATAGAATTGCTGTTTTAAGATTTTAGTATGATGCTGCGTCAATGAAAAGTGTGGGTGGGCAAAAAGTCAAAAAAACAGTAAAATGTTATGTTTTGGGAAAAATTAAAAAGGGATTTTTTTTCCCCCTTTCAATTCAACCTGTGGTGAATATAGAATTGCTGTTTTAAGATTTACGTAGGGTGCTTTCGTCAATGAACAGGGCTGGGTGGCAAAAAAATCAAAAAAAACGTAAATGTTATGTTTTTGATATAAAAACGGTATTTTTTGCACCTTTCAATTCACCTGTGGTGAAAATAGGGTTTTCTGTTTTAAGTTTAAGGGGATGCTGGGTTTAATGAACGTTTTCTGGGTGCGCAAAAGGGCCCCTCTTTTTTTTTTTTTTTTCAATATTTAATTTTCCGGGGGTATAAACGTTTTTTGTTATGTTTTGATTATTAAATAAAAAAAGGTTATTTTTTTTTGAAAATTTTTTCCCCTTTTTAAATTTACCTGTGGTGATTTTAGAATTGTGTTTTAAGATTTTCGTAAATGCTGCGTCCAATTTAAAAAAGTGTGGGTGGCAAAAAAATTTAAAAAAACCCCAAAAAAAACGTTTTTTTTTAACCCTTTTTAAATTTTTTTTTTGAAATTTTAAATACCAAAAAAAAAAACGGTTTTTTTTTTTCCTTTTTTTACCCAATTTTACCTGGGTGAATATTTGAATTTCTGGGTTTTAAAATTTAGTAGATGCTGCGTCAAATTTAAAAGTGCTGGGTTTCGCAAAACAAAAAAACCGAAACTGTGATGTTTTCGTTTCGTTTCACGGTATTTTTGGCAACCCAAAAAAACCTGTGCTGACTACAAAGTAAAATTTCTGGTTTGTAATTTAAATGCCAAAGGGGGATTTATCAAAAGCACAGGTGGAAAGGGTAAAATTGAACACCTATCTGAAATTTTTTTAAATGTTTAAAAAAAAGTGGAGTTTTGCAGCTTTAAAAAAGGGGACCTGCAGTTTTTAAAAATTTTGTTTATCCCAAAATAAGTTCGGGCTGCCCCAAAATCCAGGAAAAATTTCAATAGCAACTGTTAATAATTAAAAAATTCCCCTACAATTTTCTACACCCAAATTTTTGGTGAAACTTTATCAGTTTTTTTTTTAAAATTAGATTGTCTGTGTTTGGGGCCCCCCCCCCGGGCCCCCCCCCCCGCCCCCCCCCCCCCCCCCCCACCCCCCCCCCCGCCAAGGGGAATTTTTTTGGGGTAGATGGCTGGGTTTAAAATTCTTTTTTGCTAACTACATAAAAGTTTTTAAAACCCCAATCTAAAATAAATTGGAAGGATCACAAAACTTTAGTTGAGGTTTTTCTGTGCAGAAAATAGATTAAATTTTGCTGACCCCGGGTTTTTGGGGGCAGGCAGAAAAAACCCGGTCCCCAAACCCTATGAGACGCTGAGAGGGGGCTGGGGGCTTGGGGAAAAAGGAAACCTGTTCTATGTTAAAAAAGGTCATGTTTATTTTTCCAGCCAATCGAACCCTACCCAAACCCCGTTTTATGACGTCGCACACACATTCACCCCTGTTTTTTTCTTAATCTATTTTGGGGTGGCCGCCAAAAAAATTTCAGGAAGGGGCCCGGAAAAAAGGGCGAAACTTAATAGATTTATGCACAGATTTTTAAAACCCTTTAAATTTTCGCATGATCTGGGGAAATTTCGATCACCATAAAAAACCCTTTCCCATTTAAAAAATTTGTCCCATAAAAAACCCCTCAAAAACTATTCTTTACATGAAAAACTTGCTTAAATGGTTTAAAAAAATCCAAAAAAAGGGTTTAAAAAAACCCCCAAAAAATTTTTTATCGGCCAGAAAAAGGGGGATCCTCTTTGGGGCCCCCGCAAAACGATGGGTTTTGGGGGCCCCCGCCCGGGAGCAGAATTAATAGGTCCCGGTTTTCCCCCAGAGCCCCCGCCAAAAACGGGAAAGGGGTTTTCTTTCGGCAGGGAATCTACCCAAAGGGCGTACCCCTGTCGTGACTTGCCCTTTCGGGGGGCAGCCAAGGGTGAGGGCGTGGGAAAAAATCGTGGAAAGGGGTAGACGTAGTGGGGGGAAAAGGGAGCAAAGGGCAGGGCAGGCGGCAAAGGTTTCCCGGTCGGGGAAAGTAGGCAAGTTTTCAGGAACACGGCAGAGACAAGAACAATAATAACGCTTTCTCTAGGGCATGGAGGCAACAAAGATCCAGCAGGGAAATGATGTGGATCCATAACTAAATAGGGTCAGCGGCCAGCAATTAAGCAGTTACCGGCGTGCTGGTCTTTTAAATTTATATGAACGAGCGCACGCTAGAGGGCGCTCATGCGCATTCCGGCCGGCAGGGGGAGAAAGCAGGACAGGAGCGTGGTCAGGTAAGTGGATGGGGTGGGTGCACCCGCGGCCAGAAGCACAGCCAGCGGCGCCACCCGTCCACGCCGGGCACCCGGAGAGAGGGACATGGGTGCACCCGCGACCCGCGGACCGGGACGCGGCACCACCCGTTACAAACGTCAGCGTCAAAAAAATAAAGCTAAAACAATCTTTATTGATACACAATTTGAAAAACAGTTGTTAAAATGCATAATAAAATCACCATGGATAGGGAATGGAGATATAACATTGGCCATGGGTAATGAGAGTATATATAGAAATATATGAGGAATATATGAGGAATATATAAGGAATATATGAGGAAAATATAATAAAAGCACTCCCTGGCAGAGGTAAACTTGGTGCTTATTGGTAAACCAAAAATAGTGAGTGTGATATACAGTTGTCAATCAATAATATTATTCAAAAAGAGTATATATGTGCAATATAATGTAACAACATAAGTGTGTATGATTTACCCAATGAAACAATATGGAGTTCCCAACGCGCATTTGGTGAGTCCAAGCTTCTTCTGGGGATATAATGAGAATAGACCAGTTGTTATCTCGGAAAGTAAACATTTTTTAGATGTATATATGGTAGCCAAACATTATAATTCTCTGACTCTTGGTCCAACTGCCATGAATCTCATTTACATTAAACCATCTTTAAATAAGCTAAATAAGATTGGACAAAGTATCTTCTTTTTTCTTTTACTCCCATCCATGGGCTTTCAGCTACTGTAGCTCTTCCCTATTAACTTGAATTCAATCAAAAACATGGCCGGTAGACAGAAGTGGTAGAAAAACATAGACCTTTTTTCTAATATAATACAAGATCTGTAATCATGGGGCTCAGTGATCATGTGCCATACTTACTGGCTTTGCCATTTAGGCCAGTGATTGTCTGAAGTGATCACATTCCTTCATGGTCCTCAGGATGTAAACAAAGATGAACAGGAGGCGCATATAGTATTATTGCCAGAGCAGTGGGATATTTAAGAGTACGGCAACAGGGTATAGACAAAATATCGATCAGACAGTATTTAGTCGTCTTTTGGATGGTTTTGGGGGATGGTTCTGTCTGTGGTGTGCGGATTTGTCCGTCCCCGTCAACCACTGAAATGCACATCTTCTACCCGAAAACCAGACGGAAGATTGTGCATGTTGAAAGTTTTTCAGAACGCCGGCAGTATTATAAACAGTTTGGCTGAAAATCTGTTCAGTGTAGACTACTGAACGGAATTTCTATCAAAATGTGGACGGTTGACAGTCACTTTTCAGTTGGTTTTTACATCCAAAAAACCATCTGAAAATCTGTCCGATAACCTTACTGTGTGGACGTACATTAAGGAGTGAGTTCTGTGAGGTTTTTATTTTTTTATTATTATTTTATTACATTTTCTACTACTGCTTTTTTTAACACTCAGTCAACCCTATTCAATCTATAAAAATGCATGGCCATGTACACAGTTTCAGACTGAGAGAGAAGCTGAGAGACAACAAAATAGAAGAGGTTCCAGTGAGTAAGCTTTCAATTAAAAGTGCACAGATTTCCCATAGGACTAGCCGAGTATATAGAGTCCCAAA
The DNA here is from genome assembly GCA_025379985.1 of Phyllomedusa bahiana. Lineage (NCBI taxonomy): Eukaryota > Metazoa > Chordata > Amphibia > Anura > Hylidae > Phyllomedusa > Phyllomedusa bahiana. Next base: position 58,419 of record JAODAL010023117.1, read on the forward strand.
TGTAAAAGTGTAGAATTGTAGTTCATTCTGGATCTAAACTTTTACATTTGGGATCCTATTCAGTCTGAGTCTATATATGGAGTTTGGAGTGCTGAATCAGAAAATTCTGTATTTTGTATTTATTATTAAAGGGATTTTCCCAGTTCTTTTAAAAAGTTCTCCACTACCCTCCACTCTTTGAAATAAAAAAAATAACGTGTACTCACCTCTCCTGCTGCTGCCATACAAGCATCTAGTTGCCCAGGAGTTATGTTCTGTTCATTGCCTATGTGAGCATGAGCCAATCACTGGCTACAGTGATTACATACTGTACATACGAGCAGTGACTGCTGAGGATGGTAATTGGTTCATGGTCACAGTAGCATGAATGGGTGTTACTGCTGAGCAACCGGTGGGAGACACAAGAGCTCCAGCGACTTTACAGCTGCCGGTAAGTGAATATGTTTTTTTTTTTGTTTGCTTAAAGCATGTGGACAGTGGGGAACTCTTTAAAAAAAAAAAACTGGAAAACCCTTTTATTAGTCAATCCATACAGAATGTTGAACCTAGAAACAACACTGTGTTAAAGATACTTTATAGTGTACCTCTGTTTCCAGATAGCCTGTCATTAGTGTTGAGCGATTATTATCGACAAAGTTGAAATCGGCACGTTTTTTATGTTGATCGGATTTTTTAGATCACGCGATAATTTAGGTTAAAATCTGTGCATAATCTATTAATATCGCGCCATTTTTGGCGCTTCCTGTCATTTTGGCGGCCAGCAAATCAGCTTAAAGAATAGAGCAGGGTGAGCTGGGTGTGCGACATCATGACTGGGATGTGTATGGTTGCGATTGGCTGGAAAAATCACATGACTTCATTTTACATAGAACAGCCCTTCCTGTTCATGATCAGTGTGTGTCAGCATCTCAAAGGAATAGGACGTGCGCTCAGTCTCTGTGCAAACAGCTCAGCAAACACTCAAACAAAAAACTCAGGGAAAAAATTCCTCTTATAGAGACAGCTCTAAATTTTAGCCTGTGATCCTTAGGGGGCTCAGTTAGATCAGAGATTTTTCAGATTTTTTGGGAGTTTTGGCTGGAATTTTAAAGGACAAACTACCGCTGTAAATCCGGGAAGGGGCGGGGAGGGGGGGCGGGGCCCCCCCGGGGCGAACACAGACAAGCTCTTTAAAAGGGTAAAGGAAAATTGGGCACCCGCTTTTGTAGACAATTTCATTGCTTTTGCTTTTTTATTTTAACCCTTTTTCTGATGAAATATTACTTTTGGGTGTTTTGGGCCCGCCCTGAACTTTTAATTTGGTACAGATCTTTTCCCAGGGAACTGAAAGGGCCCATTTGTTAGGTGCAAAACTCCCTTTTATTATCAGAAAACATTTTAGATTGGGACCCCTTTCACTTAAATTTGAATCCCCCAATTTTGTATTCCCGACAGGTGTAAATTTATAGGTCCAAAAATACCCTTTTTTTATCCCTTTTACAATTTTTTTTTTGATTCGTGTTTTTTTTTACTTTTGGGCAGTCAAACTTTGTTTTTTAGAGGTACCTTGCACTTTAAAATTTTTAAAACCAGCAATTTTGGGATTACCCCAGGGAAATTTATAGGGGGCCAAAAATAAACCCTTTTTTTTCCCCTTTTACATTTCAGATATGTGTTTTTTTCACTTTGGCAGGCCACTTTGTTATAGAGCCCCTTTGCAGTTAAATTTTTAATCCAGTAAAAAATTTTTTTGGCACCCCAGGGGTAATTGGGTATTTCCCAAAAAAACCTTTTTTTATCCGTAACATTCGATACGTATCTTTTTCACTTTGGCCCCCGGGGAAGTTTGTTCATAAGCCCCCTTGCAGTTTTAAAATTTTAATTTCCCGTAAATTTTTTAAATCACCCAGGTGTTTTTGATAGGTCCAAAAAAAACCCCTTTATTATCTGAAACATTTCAATTTCTATTTTTTTTTACTTTTGGTCAGTCAAGCTTTGTGATTTGAGGGGAACCCCGCAGTAAAAATTTTAAACCACAATTTTGTATCCCCCAAAAGGTTTATTGATAAAGGGGCCAAAAATAACATTTATTATCCGTTTATAAATTTTCCCGATACGTGTTTTTTTTTTTTAAATTTTTGGGCAGTCCCCAAACTTTTTTGGGTAAGGTTACCTTGCATTTAAATTTTAAACCAGCAATTTTTTTTTTCACCACAGGTGTATTGAAAAGGTGGGCCCAAAAAAAAACATTTATTATCCGGATACATTTTTAGATTTCGGGGGTTTTTTTTTCTTTCGGTCAGTCAAAAACTTTTTTGAAAGAGGGACCTTGCAGTTAAAAAATTTAATCCAGCAATTTTGTTTTGTCACCAAGGTGTATTTATAGGTGCCAAAAAAACTTTTTAAATTTTCCGTATACATTTCAGATACATATTTTTTTTTACTTTGGGCAGGGCCCCCCTTTGTTGATAGAGGTACCTTTCACTTAAAAATTTTAATTTCCCGCAATTTTTGGGCGTCACCCCCGGGGTATTGATAGGTGCCCCCAAAAAAACCTTTTTTTATCCGTTTTACATTTCAGTTTCGTGTTTTTTTTTACTTTTGGGGGCAGGGAACTTTGTTCATGGGCCATCTTTCATTAAATTTGAATCCAAACAATTTTTTAGTCACCAAGGTGTATTGATAGGGGCCAAAAATAAACCCTTTTTTTATCCGTTTTAAAATTTCAAAAAGTGTTTTTTTTCACTTTTGGTCAGTAAGCTTTGTTTAAAAGGGACCTTGCCCGTTTTAAAATTTTTAAAAAAGCCAAATTTTTTAGTCACCACAGGTGGGATTGTTTGGTGCCCAAAAAAACCCCCCCTTTAAATTTTCCCCTTACATTTCAGATTCCTTTTTTTTTTCACTTTGGCGCAGGCCAGCTTTTTTTTATAGAGCCACCTTGCAGTTAAATTTGAATCCTGCAATTTTTTAGTCACCCCAGGGGTAATTTATAGGTGCCAAAAATTCCTTTTTTTATCCGTTACATTTCGATAGGTTTTATTTCACTTTTGGGGCATCAAGCTTTGGGTTTAAAGAGGTACCTTTCACTTAAATTTTTAAACCCGCAATTTTGTTCACCACAGGTTTTATTTTAAAAGGTGCAAAAAAAAACCTTTTTTTTACCCAAACATTTCAGATAAAGGGGTTTTTTTTTACTTTTTTGGGCAGTCCAAATTTGTTTTAAAGAGGTACCCCTTTCAATTAAATTTGAAACCAGCAATTTTGTTGTCACCACAGGGGTATTGAAGGTTTCCAAAAATAACTTTTATTATCCCAAAACTTTAAAAAATTTTTTTTTTTCCCCTTTTTGGCGGGGGCCAAAAGCTTTGTTCATAGAGCCCCCTTTCGTTAAATTTGAATCCAGCAATTTTGTTGTCACCACAGGTGTATTGTGGGTAAAAAAATACCTTTATTACCCTATACATTTCAGATAGGTTTTTTTTTTTCCTTTTGGTCAGTCAGCTTTGTTGTAGAGGCCCCCTTGCATTTAAATTTTAATCCAGCAATTTTGTTTTGATTTGGGGATTTAAGAATGCTGTGATTTGCCCCCCTTTTTAATAAGAGATTTTCCCAAAAAACTTTTCCCTACCTTCTCAAATTTTTATCTTTTGAAATGGACGACATTCAGGGGGTAAGGAGCAAAGAGGGGGGTAGGACATGGAGGTAAGGTAACGAGAGAAGGTGCCCTTCCAGTGTGGCGACAACATGCATCCCAAAGGGGGAGTGGGTTCGGACCGTAGGCCTGTCCGCGGGTCAGACCCGTGATTCGTAACGAACAGCTCGCCAATCTGTTCTTCAGTGGAAAAAGAAAACCTGCACCAGCGTTTTTACCCCCTGTCCAAACCAGTCACCCCAAAATGTCTCTAAAAATATCAGCACCCGTCCACTAAAGGAAGGCGCCCAAATTAAAACTCTTACCACCCTGTGGAAATCCATTTCTAAAGACTTTTATGAAAAAATGGGGTTTGGGGGTCAAGGCATGTTAAAAGAAAAAAGGGCCCCAAAAGGTGATTTTGTTGCTTGCGCCCGTTATCATGCCATCAGAGAGGAAAAGGAAGCCGGTAATCGGCAAAAACCCCCGGGCGGTGGGGCAACGCCTTGCAGTCCCCTTGCTTGTAGCCCGACTCTGGATGCAGAATTCGGACGACCAAGTCACCGGTTTTGATGATGATGATACACATTGCGGACCCAAACGGGGTTTTTTCAGCAGAATTTGCTTGCGACGCTTATCACTGGAGAGGAGGAAGACGAGGGGTATTGTAAATAGGGTCCCGCCTCAAAAGGGGAGGGGCGGTGAGAAGTCGCTGATAGTTTCCGGACCCACGGTCAGCGGAAAACCCCGCTCCTCGCTTTCGCGTCCCAAAAAGATCCAGGACCTCTCAAGCCTGGGATTCGGGAGCAAGCCTTGATTCCCCGTGTCTATGCCGCTATCGCCGTAAAACGCTAATAGAGGGAAGAAACTTAGGTGTTTAACCACCACCAACATGCTAGTCCAGCAGCGAAAAGCATGAGTTGAAATGGAGGAAAAACCCTTTGGGCAAAAAAAGGCCAGACCGACGCGGGCTTCCAAATGTCAACCCCTGTCTCCGCCCCTCCTCCCCCCCCCACCCCCAAGCTTCCTCACTTCCCTGTATCCGATCTGACAAGGATCAGCCCGCTTCAGCCTCCACCCCTCGCCCGGTACCCCACACCACCAGAGACCCACCTACCCTTTTCCTTTCCCCCAGTTTGACGCCCCCCACCCGTACACGGCCCGTTAGCAGCCGCCTTTGTCTTCCAGGTTTGGGAAACAAAGAAAACACTTTAACCCCAAAACCTCCCAAAGCCAAAACCTGGGGAAAGTCGGGTGGGCCCGGGTTTTGGGGCCCTTTGGGAAATGTTGCCTTTCCGCTGGTGGACACAAT
>JAODAL010023118.1:0-63330 GCA_025379985.1 Phyllomedusa bahiana
CTGCCCTTCCCCCCGGCCTTTTCCCCCCGGAAAAAACTAAATTTTTCCTTGGCCCTTTTGGCTCCCAAACCCTGCTTTGGGGCCCCTCTCTGAAAAACCTCCCCCTCCCAATCTGTCCTGAATGGAGCAGCCAGGCTCATCTTTCTTTCCAGCCGCTATACTGATGCCTTTACCCTGTGTCAGTCACTGCACTGGTTGCCCATTCAGTACAGGATACAACACAAACTAATCACTCTCACCCATAAAGCCCTCCACAGCACTGCACCCCCTATATCTCCTCCCTCATCTCTGTCTACAACCCTACCCGGTCTCTCCGCTCTGCTGATAATCTTAAACTACATGCCTGAGTCATCCAAACCTTCAATGCCTGTCGGCAAGATTTTTCATGTGTGGGACCAGTTCTCTGGAACATGCTACTGCGGGCGATCAGGCACACTCATAAACCTCATAGTTTTAGGAGGGCCCTGAGAATACATCTTCTCAGTCTGGCCTACCAGAATCCCTAATTGCTAACAACTTACTCTCTAGCGCACACATTTCTGTCACTTCCTACACTTCAGCACTTATCTGTATATAGATGTACTGTCTGGGTGGCAGGTTCATCCAATTTTTATGTAAACCACCCCATCCATATTTATGTCACATGGCTGGACCATAGTAAACCTAGCACTTCTTACCCTTTGTCTCACCCGTACACCCTATTTGATTGTAAGTTCTTGCAAGCAGGGCCTTAACACCTTGTGTCTCATCTGTAAGTAGCTGTTTAATGTATAATGTCTGTATTTTTGTCTGTGCCTATACCCTATAAATTGTAAAGTGCTGCAGAATATGTTGGCGCTATACAAATTTAGTAGTAAGTGGTTATCTAAGACTTCCTTGAAGTCCTCACGTTTTCTTGCTGTGACCAGTCCCTGGGGCGGCTAATCCACAAATTTCGTAGTTTTTTCTCCAAACAGATGGAATTGCCCCTTGTTTGTTGAGGGTGTTATATATGAAATAGCTTTTCACCAAACTTTTTGTAGAGGCCTTTTATATACTTATACTATACAAATTAAACATGTCTTCTGTCTTTTCTCAAGACTAAATAAGTTTAACTATTTTAACTTTTCCTAATAATTGAGATTCTCCAGTCCCCATATAAGTTTGGTTGTTCGTCTTTGTACTTTCTCTAACTCCAGTATAACCTTTCTATAACCTGGAGACCAGAACTCAACAGCATATTCCATATGTGACCACATTAATTCTATGCCTCTTTTAATACATGCTAATAATCTGCTGGCTTTTAAGAGAGCTGATTGGTATTGCATGCTGTTTTATAATCTATGATCTACAAGTATACCCAAATCCTTCTCAACATTTCTACCATTTTTTTACCTCCTAGGACACATTGTGCATACATATTATTAGTACCTAGATAACTAACTTTAAATGTATCCATATTGAATCTCATTTATGAACATCTTTAATAGATTTCACTACACTACAAAGCTTAGTATCATCTGCAAAAATAGAAACATTGCTATTAATGGCATCCCCAATAAAAGAGGACCCAATACTGCTCCTTGGGGTGCACCACTTATAACTAGGGTCCATTCATAGCAGGAATCATTTACCAATACTCTGAATACGATCCAATAGCCAGTTTTCAACCGAGTTACACACAATTATTTCTAACTCTATTGACTTTAATTTAACCAATAGGTGCCTATGAGGGACAACACCTTTGCATAGTCTCAAAACACTACATGCACAGCTGCCCCACTTTCCAGACTTCGACTCACCTCTTTTTAAAAACAGATCAGGTTGATCTGACAACTTCTGTCCTTAGCAAAACTATGCTGGCAATCACTTCTAATACCACATTCAGCCACATATTCCCTTATGATATAATTACCCTATAATTACCTGGGCAAGACCTAGAGTCCTTTTTGAAGATCAGAACCACATTTGCCTTGCACCATTCTACTGGCACTATACCAGTCAAAGAATTTCTAAATATTAGGGGCGACATGTATGAATTTGAATGCGTACTTTATTGTTACTTGGCGCCGACACTCCAGTTCTAAATAGATATAGAAGATTGTATAATCCGACCGTATGAATATTTTTGGCGCATTACATAGAGATTAATGCGCAAAACTTTTTATGTTTATAGTGTGTAATGCGCCAAACTTGGCGAATTAAGCTCTATGTGATGCGCCAAAAATCTGTCGTATTCTATACTCTCAGAATCTCATAAGCCGAGCATTTAAACATTAAGATGGCGACATGTATGAATTCGAATCCGTACTTTTTTTTTTACTTGGTGCCAACACCACAGTTCTAAATAGATATAGAAGAGTGTAGAATACCACAGATTTTTGGCGCATTACATAGAGCTTAGTGCGCCAAGTGTGGCGCATTACACTCTATGCCCATACAAAGTTTGGCGCATTAAGCTCAACGTAATGCGCCAAAAATCTGTCGTATTCTACACTCTTCTATATGGGCGACATGTATGAATTCGAATGCGTACTTTTTTTTTACTTGGCACCAACACCACAGTTCTAAATAGATATAGAAGAGTGTAGAATACGACAGATTTTTGGCGCATTAAATAGAGCTTAACGCGCCAAATTTTGTATGGGCATAGAGTGTAATGCGCCACACTTGGTGCACAAAGCTCTATGCAATGCGCCAAAAATCTGTCGTATTCTACACTCTTCTATATCTATTTAGAACTGTGGTGTTGGCGCCAAGTTAAAAAAAAATTACGGATTCGAATTCATACATGTCGCCTTCTTAATGTTTCAATGCTCGGATTATGAGATTTTGAGAGTGTAGAATACGACAGATTTTTGGCGCATTACATAGAGCTTAATGCGCCAAGTTTGGCGCATTAAAACTTTTATGCCCATACAAATTTGGCGCATTAAGCTCTATGTAATGCGCCAAAAATCTTCATTCTGTTGTATTCTACATTCTTCTATATCTATTTAGAACTGGAGTGTCGGCGCCAAGTAAAAAAAAAGTATGCATTCGAATTCATACATGTCGCCCTAAGTAGAGGGGCACATAAATAACTGAGCTGAGTTCTTTAAGAACTCTTGGTTGTAAGCCATCTGGGGCCTTGTTGACATATATTTTATTTAACTTGACATGGACAATTTCTATACTCATCCAATTATATCAGTTGAGGTATTAACAGCAATGGCACCACCTACATCAGCACCTCCACTCCTTACATCAGCCCTGCCCCATGCTTACATAAGCACTGGCACAGCCTACATCAGCTATTTTCTACTATTTTGTCTATACAATGCTAAAAAACACATCTAGCAGCTCTGTCTTCCCTTGATCTTCATGACCAACTCCCCATTACTGTTATTTAAGGGTCCTTCATGCTGTAACTTTGGGTTTTTGCCATAAAAAAATTTTTGTTTTTTGTTTTTTTCGCCCCTTGGCCTTTCGTTTTGTATTTTTGCTGATTAGACATCACTTTCACACATGCATCTTTTATTCCTAACTATTTCCTTCTATTACATTAAAATTTTCACAATGCCCCTTTATATATTTATCTGGACTTTAACAATAAACGTATAAACATTAGGATTTGCGGCGATATTTCATTATAATTGCATATACTTGTTACTTATAGGAATACATTTTTCAATATAATCCCCCAAAGCATATATAAAGCCTACCATGTTTGCTTTTTACATCATTAATTAGGTATGCTGCTCCCCATTCTATGAAATCCTTGTAGTGCAACCACTGCCAATAACGTGAAATTGAGAAAATTTATCTTATTTTGTCATGTTTTTTCCAGTTTAGATTAAAAGTAATTATATTATGGTTGCTGTCACCAAGGTTTTCAGAAACAGTGACCTTTCCAACAAATTCTGCTTAGTTTATATCATATACCAATTTTGCCCATACAAATAGGTCCTTGAAACTAGTTTAAGAAACATAACTCTCGCTATTGCAGTATGAAGCTGAACTGTGACCCCAGTCAATATCATGCATTACTACAGGTTGCCATTATCCCACCACTGTACCTGCCTGTGCGCACCAACCCTCCATTCTTCTTATATACTGCTAACCCTATATCATCTCTTATAGGATTAGCAACCAAGAAATATTTTTTCAGTTGTTAAGTTATTCTATTTCTTCTTTCACACATTGCCTCATAAACACTTCCCTTCCATACAGACCCACACCTTCTCTCAATCGTGTTGTCATCTTCTTCCTAAAAAGGGTAAAACCATGAAGGTTATCAACAGCGCGCAACAAAGTCGAGTAGTCCACTAGCCTCAACAACACCAACCCAGTCAATCTGTTCTTTCTAAGGAACTAGCACCTTTAACACCCCATTTTTTGCTTGAGCCTAACTTCTAGCGTTTATGAATAAAAAAAAAAACTTTAAGATCCCATCCAGTTATATAATTCATTTAGTCTGTGTCTGATTCGAAGAATAATATTCATATTCTTCTAATGACCTTTGTCGTTATCCCCTTATTAGTGGAAAGATGATCCCACATGAGTCCTAATTATAGAATCAAAGATGGAATGTGGGGGTTTAATCTATTATCCGAAAGCAAACTGAAAATTTTAAGGTCTAATTTTCACAAAGTAATGGGGTGACAGCTATTGCGAACTTGAGGTATTGCAAACTAGGTAGGGGAAGGGAGGAGTTGAAACTGTGCCAGATGGAATCAGATGAAGAAAATAGTGAAACTTAACCAAAAGGTCACAAAGGCCAGAGACTATACCCATCTGCTCCATAACTATTTTCTCCTGAACTTCTTTTAATGACAGCCAGAAATTTAGAGATGAACAAAAGCTTTTCCAACCCCTCTAAAGTGTTCTCATACTCAAGAAACAAATGTTCTAAATACAATGAGACAGAGTACTCTAAGAAGTATATCTTGCAACATGATACATCCTTATACAATCTTAGTAGAAAGCATTCGTCTTCATGTCCCAATAAAGCTCTAATTAGCTTTATACATTATATCCATAACATCTTACCTTGATATGGTCATGTTTTTCAAATAACCTTCCTCACATCACATAAACTCCCTCTAACCAGAACCACTAAGAGATTTAAGCAAGCATTAGCTGGAAAAATGTCAGTCCACTGCTAGAAAACCTACCATAGCCTGCACAGGAAGTGTGAGCCTGAAGATGACTGTGAAGAGTAAAAACAGTCAGATGGTAGAAACCCTTAAACATATCATAAGAGTTTAATCAGTGACATTTTCTCTCTATACACTGTTAATCAACATCTGTTCAAATAGCTGAACTAATGTAACACGATTAATCGCCAGAAACCTAATTTGCGCGTAGAGCTATATTACCCTATCAAGAACGCTATGATTAAAAGCTAGTCTAACAAAAGAGTAATGATAAACAAATAACATTAAATAAAAACATGAGCGTAAAAAGACAAAGGAAAATAATCATTTTACAAACACCACCCAGCCCCCACTAAAATCTAAAGAACAAAGTTTACATTACCCTCATCAAATAGTCTTACACTTCCTCCAGCATTTTTTAGTACATCTTTGTATTATAAAAGATTATCCCCCCCCTTTTATATGAATGACCAAAACTTTAGACATTGATGTGGACACGTTGTTATTAATTTTGAGGGCACACACAAATTTCCACATTTACTACAAGCTGAACACAGACTACTTTTACATTGTACTCAAAGTGTCATATCTTCAATTGTATGCTTCCCATGATAAGATATAATACACTATTTACAAAAATGAGAGTGCGGTGTACTCACTGTAGTGATATTATCTGTAAAGAATACTTGTCTAAGAAACAAATAAACACTCTTACAGTACCACAGAACAAAAACTGTTCTATTCAAAATATGACTTATATTCTCTTAACGCTAGAGAGATGCAGTCTAGCTACTGACTAAAAAAAAGCAGAAAAAAAAGAATCTCAAATGTAAAATAAAATATATGGAATAATGGAAATATAAATGCAAGAACATCTTAGTAGACTAAAATGGATTTGTCTGGGACCTGTTCAATCAGAAGAATAATCTACAATTCCAAAGACAAATATTAAAGAAATATGTGATTCCTAAAGTTTGAAAAGGCAACATACTACTGACTATAGTGTGGGAATTGAAATGATTAAGATCCACTATCATGAATTTGTTTTAATTAACAGTTATTTACAATTTATTTGTATTGATTTAGATTTTAACAATAGATAAAAATGAAAAAGAACCAAAACAAAAATAAAAAGCAGACATATACTGTAAATATAACAGTTACAGATTCAAATATAAAATAAGAAGGAAAGAAAATACATTTGGACAGTACAGACTTGGAAACATAAATGAAGCAGAGAAATAGTTCTAAACACAACTCTTACCTGATTCTGATTCTGAAACAGCGAGCGACCTATACCAAGTACAATGTCTAACACTCTAATTCCTTACACATACAACCAATAGCGCAATTCTTTATATACCTTGGAACTTGAAACTAGGTTGACAAAGATTCCTGTCAAAATCAGCAAGACTACATTCTCCATGGCATGTTATGGAAGATTTCAAATTTGATATTAAAAATATGGCCTGCAGCAGATCATGAATTTCTTATGTGCATGCTTAAATTAAGGTGAAAAATTCTCATTAGACTTTTGAGGCACATCTTGGAGAATGTAGCCACTCACAATCTTCAAAGAAAACATCAGAAATTATTTTGAATTCAAAACCGAATTGACAGGGAATCAGATGAGATGTGGGTGAGGAATTTAAATGTGTCATCAATCATCAATCAAAGGAAAAAAGTTAAAAACATTTGAAAGACTATACAAAAGGGGGCTGTAAATGCAAGAGAGAGAACTAAACTATGAACTTGTGATTAATGAGTTCTATTGACGTAGCAAACATTAAGGACCATTAATTTACAACAGCAATTACAAACAGTCAATACTCGAGATACAATGGAAACATAATCTGAAAAAAAAACAGTATAAATTGCTTTCCAGAATCAAGATCATAAAGGAAGTGATAATACCGCGCCACAACTGATCAATGATTCCCCACAAGGAACTCAAACTATATCAAAAACAAAAGGACATCATTCACTAGCGTAAACAGTCACAAACCCAGATCAACCTCTCTCATGCCAAAAATAGACAAGAAAAAAACAATGAGACTCCTGCTTTCTAAAGATATCACTTTGCATGAGAAGAAATTAAAACATCACCCAGACATATACATAGAATTTTGAAAGTAGACCTTTGCAAACAAAATGGATAGCGATATAAGTCAATATATCGAGTGCGCTTTGATACAACCCACAAACACAAGAAACACAATTTTTTAATCAATGCTTAAAGGATACCAAATATTGATAAATATGATTATATCACTCATCGCTAACCAAAAACATTAGAGGGAATTTGTAGATATTGTGCGTATGCGAACATGTTTCTCAGGATTATACAAAAATATTTCTTGATTTTCTATTCTTATCTTTTTTGTCTAATTTCTATTCTAGTGAAATATAATGGACCAATTTGCTCCTAACTTAGAATGCCACATTTCCAACTGTTTCAAAATGTCCTTCAGGACTTTTTTCTTGCGATTTCAAACTAGCTGACAAAGAGCTTAATGCAAAATTCCCAACAGGTTTTTTGATCCCCCTATACAAATCACCCCATAAATTAGGGATATCACTTTTGAAATTGATATTTAAACAGTCATCTTCAATATGACTGTCTTTATCAACAAAATTTTACACCATGGCGCACCAGACAAACAAACCTAACTAATTGATCAACTTAGCTCCCATTGCAAGGCTTCAAGCAGGACTCTCTCAATGGACAAACATATGAGTGTCGACCAAGTAGTCCTCAGCAGGCTAGCAACAAAGGAAAGTAGAACATTAAAACCTCTGCTCGGTAAAATTACTGACCAAAATGAAGATCTTGTGAATTTATCATTTAAAAAATTAAACGCTATTGTGTCCAAGCTATGTGTCACATTTGCTATGAACTCAAGAGCTCATCACCTAATCAAAAGGTATCTGTCCTTTGGGTTTCAATAGCACCTTAATATCATTTCTCAATCAATTATATCTAAAGGCAAACATTAATAACCTAATTCAACTACAGTAACTATAGAGGTATATAAGATTATCATCCAGGTCATATAAAAGTGGCACTCTAGAAAAACAGGGAGTAGACGGATTCCTCCACCAGGATAATCCACAGTTGTGCTATGAACGATATATTTCACTCCAATGCAAAGAACTACTACAACATATTAAGTTCTGGATGGATATTTGGAAGAATTGGGGCCATTGAGTCTCCCAATTATAAAACTAACCTGGTTTACAGAGCAAGCTTAGCTAGAGTCTGAAGAGTCTAAATGATTTTGAAGGACACCTTCTAACTTGGCCGCCTGGTGGCTGGAAAAAGTAACAAAGCCAAAACTCATCCCCAACCTGTCCATAGCTTGGCACTCAAGAAGGGACAATCTAGATTGGTTGCAATGGGCACCAAAGAAAGTCATTAGACCAAGAGCAAGGTTTTCATACATGTGGCCCTAATACTGACATATCTAAAAACAAGTATTAATCTAAACCACCATATTAATAAACAACCAGTTGCAATCATGCAATCAGTGTCCAATAGGAAACATATGTCAATATGTATACTGAGAATACAGAATTTCTCTGATGTTAGTTTGAGAACTTTCACACTCATCTTTCAAGACTGAGAAACCAATCAAATCATTTAACCCTTTTTAATCCTGGGCTAGAGGTAATATCCCTATCAATCCTTGTATAGTTGTATCTAGACCATTTTTTCATATAGCGCTGCTTTAATGAGGAGTGTTTATCGGACCTTAGATAGTTTTTTATTATTAATCTGTTTTTTTCTATACTGTTAGTAGGTAGTTTCCAACCCACAACTCAAATGCTTCCCGGACAGCTTGTGTCGACTTGGGGTTGTCAGGATCAGTGTCCGAACTGAATGCTCGCTCGGGGGGGGGAGGATTCCCTTGTTTCTCGCTTTGAGGGCAGGTAGCCTTGCGTCCATGTATAGTGACAGGATGTATGTCTCGCCATTCTGGCTACAGGGTTAGTTGTCCTCCTGTATCCGGAGAAGATATTATGCCGTACGTTTTGTAGTATGGCCGGGTTTGCCCGATTGAAAGTCATGTATTGCCCATTGACCTCAACTCCAACTTTGCCGCGCCGGTCGCGTACCTCAACCAACCACGGAAGTTGATACTCCGGTGCCTCGGGCAGAACGTGCATTTGGAAACCAGGTGAGTCATATATTTCAACTTCCTTGTATGGTTATGTTTGTGGTTTATATATAACCTACCAACTGTTCTTGTCGTCTGCATTTATGCCATGACTTAAAGGTGTTGCTAGTACACCTGAAACGTGTCGAGCGTTTATTTGGGGTGCGCTTTGGTGCTTATGAAGGGCTACACTGTTGGGTCAACTTTGCTTTATGTAACCTGTTTACACTAAAGAGAACAAATATTGCTATAATCGACTATAGGTACCTGCGGTAAATGCATCTTTTTTGCTACTTATTGGACTATATAACGGGTTTCTCTGACCGATGATACCCTGCGGAGGCCCTTCCATTTTATGGTGTAAGACATGTCCCAATGGAGAACTGTTTTGATTATTTCCCTATCAACTCCTTAAGAGACAATAGGAGTACTTCTTACCCCACCCACATTCAGTGATTGACAGCTTTCTCTGTGTCAGTGTGTATACAGAGCTGTAAATCATTTTAAGTGGGTGGGGTCAGCACGTCGACATCATTTTACAAAAAATCAGCAATAAATCCATAAACCCCATATATCTCAGAGCTGAGCTCTTCTCCATCCATCATATACTGATCTCAGATAGGGAAGCATTAACCTCCTGACAGGTTCCCTTTAAATACAATAATCACTTTATTTCAACTTCTCTTCTTTATTTAACTCTGCGAAATGCAACAGCAGACACCTGTCCACCAAAAGAGAAACAGGTAAGTAAAAAAATTTGTGCACCTAAGTAGGAAAACCATATAAATGTTTAATAGTGAACTCATGGGTTTTTTTTTTTGGGGGTTCTTTTCTTTTTTTCCCAACATGGACTGCAGCCTATATGCAATATACATACTTTCCCTGCCATTGCTTGGCTCCTTTCGGAAGATGTTGCGCTATCTGGACTATCTGCCTAAATACAAATATAATACCTGTTATCACTAGTTTGAGCATTTTTTAATCGACAAAGTATGTAAAACCGCAAGGTTTTTAATGGTGATCGTAAATAATCCAGATCGATGCGATTATTAAGGTTTAAAATCTGTGCCATCATCTATTAAGTGATCTCCGGCAGCCTTTTTCGGCGCATTCCTGTAATTTTGGCGGCCAGCTAATCGATTACAGAATAGAGCAGGGGGAAGATGTGTGTGCGACGTCATGACCTGTGATTTATTGGTTTGCCGATTCATGGCAGTAAAAATCACAGGACCTCTCGTTTTAACATAGAACACGTACACCTGTTTCAGCGTCAGTGTCCTCTCAGCGTCTCAAAGGAATATGACCAGCATTTTCTTGCCTGAGCCAAACAAGCTTACAAAGCGAAATTAGTCCTAAATTCTGCACATAAGAAAACCTACTACTATTAAGCTGTGAATTCCTTCCAATTTAGTTAAATTAAGAATTGAAGATTTATGTAGTTACTATAGATTTTAAAGCAGCATCTACCGCTGTAAATTCAATGGCCGTTGGGAGGCGGGGGAGTGGTGGCCTGCGGGCGAACACAGAAAAGCTCTTATTCTATAAAGAACACTGGATAAAGTTCACCAGACTTAGTGAGACATTGTAGAGGACATAACTATATAAATTAACATTTGCTATTGAAATATTTCCTGGGATAACTGGGCAGCCTGAACTTATATTGGATACAACACAAAAACATCAAATATCAAATATATAAACTGAGCAGTCCTTTTGTTCTAGCTGCCAAACCTCCACTTTCTTATCAAGATACATTTCAGAAAGGGTTCATTTCAATTTTAACCCATTTACACCTGTGACTGTAAGAAATATCCACCTTGCGTTAAAATTACAATGCCAGCAATTTGTAGTCAACACAGGTTGTTTGTTTGCCAAAATATACCTCGTGTATATCGTACAAAACATCACAGTTACATGTATTATTTGAAAACTTTTTTTGCGCACACTCCAGCATTGTTCGATTGGATAGCAGCATCCACGTAAACTCTAAAATTCAGCAATTCTATATTCAAACACAGGTAATTGAAATGTGCAAAAAATTACCGAATCTATTATCTCAAAACAAAACAAGTTTTACGATGTTTTTATTGACTATTGGCACACCCAGCCATGTGTCATTGACGCAGCAATCTACGAAAATCATAAAACAGCAATTCTATATACACCACAGGTGAATTGAAAGGTGCAAAAATTTTTTTTATATACGCCAAAACATAACATTACTTGTTTTTTTTTGTGACGTTTTGCACACCCATCATTGTTCATTGACGCAGCATCTATTTAAATCTTAAACACAGCAATTCTAAATTCACCACAGGTGAATTTGAAAGGTGCAAAAAATTCCGTTTAATTATACCAAAACAAAACAGTTAACGTTTTTTTTGACTTATGACGCACCCAGCATTGTTTCATAGACTCAGCATCATACGAAAAATCGCTTGAAAAACAGCAATTACAATATTACACCACAGGGGATTGAGAAAAGGAGTAGCAAAAAAATACCGTTAATAAATACCGAAAACATAACAGTTACGTGGTTTTATTAGGACTATTTGCGCACCCAAGACTATTGTTCATCTGACGCAGCTATCCTCCCATGTAAATCTTAAAACAGTTATTCTATATTCACCACAGGTGAATTGAAATGTTCTTATGACTATTTATAACCTAAGTGATAGTTGTCCTACATGTACACTAATATCAATGTTGACTTTGTGGATGTAATATTCCGCTCTCCCAGCCTTTGCTGTATGGTGCTAATAATGAAGGTGTTGTTGCTCTCCCAAAGACATTAAAGGTCATCGCTCATAATCGGACCGCTCACTATTCGACAAACCTTATCGATAGCGGCCTAACTATCGACTATCGATCGATCTCGATAGCCAACGCAATCGCTCAATACTACTGTTCACAGATTGGATACGTGCTACATCTTAGACAAGACAAAGAGTCACAGAAAAAAAGTCATAGACTATTCATCATCCCTGTCCTGTACCACAGCATTACACCCACTAAATTAAAAAAGTTTCAGGAAGGCAGATATAATTTGCAACCATACCCTTTAGTTTAACTTGACCATAGACTATCCCTGGACCTGTACCATAGCATGACCCTCAAACCATGCAAGACCCCTCAGAATAAATAAGTGCCGTAAAAAGGATTCTTGAAGCCAACCCAATATTTGTTCTGACCTGGACATTGACTAATGCTTGTCCTGGGCCGCAGCCAAGACCCTTAAATTACATGGACCCACAGTATTAAAAAGTGCGTGAGAAAAAGGAGTCCAAATAACGATATTTAAATATTTTAAGGATTAAATATGGCGGCCTTCGCACCATACTGAAAACATGGCGTAATTTGACAATAAAATATGGATAACCACAATATGCGTACACCTACGAGCTGTATGTCACCAAACAGAAACCACAGACTGCAATTAGAGTATTTTAAATGTTAATAAGGCATTAATATGGCAGCCATTTCGCCGCACTGAAAACACTCAGCCAAATTTACTATCAAAGAAGAATAGTATAACACAATATGATGTACAAACATTACTCATAGCTCGGCAAACAGTAACGCACGGACTTCAATAAAACTATTTAAAAGTTATATAGGAGTAAGTTATGCCTTGTTTATTTTGGAACACTGATCACCAAAGAATGCAATAAAAACTGAAAAAAGAAAGGGAAATTCACCTCTCCTATTAGAGGTCCTGCATGGCTCTAAAAAAGTGTTAACAAACAATGCTTTTTCAATTCAAGTCACAGAACACACCTGCAGGTCTGACAATATCGCCCTTCCTCTCAAAAGCCCTCTCCCTCCTGAAAATGAATGAGCGCGATAGTAAAAAATATCTGTAAGAATGTCACCCAAAACTAATCGTTGTGCTTCGGAATTGTCCGATAAGCCTAAAAACCGTGGCGATTTCAACTTTTGCTGATAATATCGCTAATCCCTAGGAGAGCTATGTGTCTATGAAGCAGCAGGGAATGAGAGGGAATATAACCAGGAACTAATGTGGGGGAGCACAATATCAGATACGCAAGAGGGTGAAGACTTTCACTTAAGCAGCTAGCGGTGTGCTGAGGAGAAGAGCAGCCTGGAATAGATGTCAGCAATGCATGTTGGAAACTGTAGTCTTCCACCCAAATCCCCATATCTGTGGCAAATATATCAGGTATATCATATATTTTCCATGTAGGATTAGTGTTATACTCCTTGCTGAATTAGGACAGGTGCGCCCCAATAGCATACTACAGTACTCCTGCCAGGGGCCCTGATCAAAAAGGATATGGTAAAAGATAGAAGCTTGTAATGGGTGGAGGGCCCATTTACTTTGGCTACATGGGGCCCTGAAATTACCTGAGTAATGACCGATGGCAGCCCTGATTGTGTAATTACCCTGCCGCCTCCTTTCAAGCTTTTTTTGTCTAAATGTTAGAACACCCCTTTAAGGGAAGTGTGTATTGGGGTTGATATGTATAATAATATTATGGGTTTTTCTTATTATAATTAGAACAAAACATTTAGCAGGATTTATCCTTACAGCACAATGCGGACATTTCCAGAAAAAGACTGGTACACCAACATGTCAAGTCTTGCACTAAACTCTATTGTACATTAGCAACTATTAACTATCATGCAGGATTGGACACTCAACAGGAGTAATAAATTAACAGACTGTGGTGAGAAACCAATAAAAATTAAAACATAAAAAGCGAACTAAATACAAAAGATAAGCAGTAAATATATGTCACAATCCAGTGTGTCAACACATAACAAATGCTATTATATTGCATAATATCACCTTTGTTATGCGATCTTTCTCCTCACTGCTTGACTGGACGGAGCTAAGTTCGCCAGGAATATGGATTTATGAATAACTACACAGTGCACCAACAGCCCTGCTTCCTTCCCAGCTGAAGCTATATAACTCAAGTATAGCCATGTACCCACACACACATTTATACATTATATATCTCATCAGCAATGTAAACCACACAGCCACAAACATATATACAGTATGTATGCTATAAAATCCACATAGCACACTTTTATTGAAAACAGTCACCTTTTCTAACACTGCAAAATCATACCCACAACACCACACATGTCACTCAGAGCTTGACTATCATCACACATGGGCTGAGTTATGCCAGTCAACCTAAACCAATAGAAAGATAACACAGCAGCTGTCCTAACATGCTTATACTCTGCACTCCCCAGCGGCAGGTTTCTGCACAGGACAGGATCCCTCCGCCTCCAATTTATTTCTCTACTAAATTACTATATCATCCCTAACAAAACAAGCAGACCATCTTCTAATTCACGCACTCTTCTAATTAGTTAGGCATTTTTTTTATTATGACATGTCGTTTATGTATTTATTTTTCTTCTTTTCCCACTGAACTTAATTTTAAAAGGTAAACTGGTTCTATTGACTTTATTGAGCACATCAATTGACCAGATAATATTAAAAATGATCAGGACTTTTTCTCCAACTCACCTCAGCGTCAATGAATATTAATGTTTATTTTTGCAACCGCGCTAGTCGCGTCTTTATGTTGAATTTATCATGTAGAGAAAACTTGAGCGTATTATAAAAAAAAAAAAAAAAAAACAATAAAATAAACAGCAATAACATGTGACTAGAGATATTCCCCCATTTTAAACACCCTGAACTTAATTTCTGTACAACTGGAATCACATGAATTAGATTTGCCGTTTTCTCACCCTCTCATAGTGCATTGCTTCACTGCATTCTTGTCATGCAGTGTAACTTTATAAAGACTGCAGTGAATTACATTAGATTTATCCGTAAGAAACTATGAGGATTACCAAGGCACAGAAAGTTGTTAAAATTTATGCAGCGGGCTTATTTAATGAAAAGTAATGAAAACAAGAATTTATGAGGACGGTAATAATTTTAGAGGCACACATCACATTGGGGAAAAAACCAACCTCGCTAGCACAATTTCACTGTTTTTATTTTGTACTTCTTTCATGTCAAGTTTACATTTGCTTAATGATTTTATTATAAAGTATAATGTGCATTTATAAATTGGTAGAAATTTTCTGGTATTAATTATATAGTTTAGCACAAATGTATCTGGATCTGAGTTATCATCGTTATAAATAATCAGCTATGGACATTATAAGATGGTAAGAAACTGGCAGTGGAAAAATACTCTACTATTCCCACAATACGTGTATTAAGCCATCACACACCCAACATGGCATAAATGACATGATACTGATCTACCTGGAGGTGCATAAAAGTGTAATATGGCATGTTACAACCCTTTTATGTTCTCTTTCTATGTATAATAAGGAAACATTCTGTTATACCTCCTAATGAGAGGAGATAACCATAAAGACATCAAACACTTGTCATAATCATGGGTCAGTGAAAGGAAACCAAACAGGAAGATATAGACTATATCTTGGATTAAATGGAGAGAAGTTTTAGCCCCTCCCCTCAATACCCATCAGTAGAGCAATTTGAGAGCGCCAGAAACTGCCCGCTGATCTTACATCTAGCGGCCCCCCCGTTTGTTGATTCAGCAACCCAAGGGTTCTTGATATGAGTCTTGACTAGTGTAATCCCAACTTCCTCCCTTTGAGCAGCTGACAACCCCTAGCCAAAGTTCGGTGGGAACCGTCAGACACAATCCTAGTTAGCATGGCCTCGGAAAGGCGCGGTCAGCGGCCCTCACTCAAGACTCTCAACCCGCCCTCGTCCCTCATCTCGGATCTCCCACAGCCAGAGAACTACTCATGTGGTCTGGGCACATCGTCCACATAAAGCGAGGATGAACAACTTTGTGAGAGGCATCAGGCAGACAGTAAGACTACTCCTCTCTGCGCCAGCTGAAGAATGGGGGCCAATATCCCCTCTATCTTGCATTAGGGCGGCAAAGTATAGATGTGGAGAGTGGCATGGGAGGTCATGTGTGAAAGGACAGTCCAGCCTCCTGCATACCGAGACCGGTAAGAGGACAGCAGTGTACGATGAAACCAAATAGATTTGAAGAGTGTAGCCGACCGCACTTGGAGCCGGGTGAGGCAAGGCTTCATCAACGCAGGAGAAGAGGGCGTCGGCTATACCGTCAGGCAGCGGCGCAGCCAGCAAGTTGGTCGTGTGTGCAGTGAGTCATTCAGGAGAAGCAGCAGTTTGAGGGTCAGGAGTCAAGCGGTCCACGTGGGTAAAAACCCGCTTTGGCAGTCCAAGATAGTAGCGGCAACAGAGGGCTCGCGAGGCAGTTGCGGCGGCAGTTGTCACTCAGTGCGGAGCGTTGGCGGTAAAATCCGATACTCAGCGGTGTGGCAGTTCTTTGCTAAGACACCGGAGGAGCCGAATATGGGTATATGTAGAATCTGTGTGCAGAAAGTGAAGCGTGGCCAGGGAGCTAACGTTGGCACCACGGCCCTGCGTCAACACATGCATCGTCACCATCCGGTGGCCTGGGAGAAACGTGGCTCAGATGTGGTGGTCCATCCTGCCTCCACAGCAACAGCAGCAGCAGCGCCCAGTGGCCCATGCCATTGCAGCCAGTCAAGGCTCCACCACCTCTGCAGAAGGGAGCTGTTTCTCTTTGACATCATCTCCCGGTCCAGATGCTCCTGCTCCTCGCTACTCATGGCGCCAGCAGTCGTTCAGTGAGGCGACTGCAAAGAGACAACAGTATGTGTCCAACCATCCTAAGGTGCAGAAGCTGACCGTACTCCTGTCCAAGTTGTTGGTGCTGCAGTCCCTCCCTTTCCAAATGGTGGACTCTGCAACGTTCAGAGAACTAATTGGCTTGTGCCGAGCCGAGATGGAGAGTTCCAAGCCATAATTTCTTTTCCAAAAAGGCAGTTACCACACTTCATAAATATGTAGAAAATAAGGTGGGCCAGTCCTTGAGCTTATCGGTTTGTTCAAAGGTGCACAGGCAGCGCGGACGTCTGGAGCTGTAACTACGGTCAGGGCCAGTACATGTCCTTTACGGCCCACTGGGTGAATGTGCTTCCGGCCCAGGCACACCAACAACTTGGAAGGAGACGCCGCTTTCTCCTCCACGTTTGTCAAACTGCGGCTCCTGCGCCAATTTCCGCCTCCTCCTCCTCCACCACACACACCATCTCAGCCTCCACAAGTACTGCTCCATCATACCACATGTGTAGGGCACAGCGGTGTCACGCAGTTCTACACCTGGCTTGCCTCGGCGATCAAAGTCACACAGGGGAGGAACTGCTCCGCGTCATGCAGCAAGAAATCGATGTGTGGCTTTCTCCGCGCCAACTGCAAATCGGGAAACCCTGGGACGGACAATTGGGGGGAACATTTTGGGGCAAACCGGGGAGGTTATCTGGTTTTTGAAAAGGTTTCCTGAAGTCTTCCCCCCGTTTTTCAAAATTCTAAAAAAACCAGGAAAAATTTGCAAATTTCCCCTTCATCCAACCTACCAAAAAGCCAGGAAACCCTCCCGAGTTGCGCGGGAGAACCGGGCCCCCCCCCAACACACCCCTGATATCATGTTTCCACCCCTTTTAAAATTTCCCCGCACAAGTTTTGGGCCGAAATGTATGAACAAAAAAAAAAGGGGCCAAATTAAAACCCATTTTTTTTATGATCCAGGGGACAGGAGTACTCCCCTTGTAACTTTGGGTCAGCCAGTGGGAGCTTTATGCGTGACCCCCCCGCCCTTTGTTGAGGGCCATTCGAGGGGGCCACGTTTTTTTTCAGTCGCCCGGGCACGGGTGAATAACCCATTCCACTGCTTTATGTTCCCCGGAACAAAATGCTGAAAAAACTTTTGGGCAGGGGACCCGGAGACTTTGGGGAAAACAACTCCCCGGCCAATGAGTCCGTGGGGACTGAAATGGAGGAGGGGGGAGGGGGAACCCCTTGGGGCAAAAAGCAAATTTACTGGTTAAAAAGATTGGGTAATTTTAAACCCCGTGACAAGAGAGGGGGAGCAAGGGGCACTGGAGGGGGAAGGGTGGAGAGAGGAAGACAGGGAAAATTACCCGCAAGCACCGTGGAATATGCAAATGGAGATGGAGGCAGGGGGCCCCCGGGTCACTTTTGCAGATGGCCCGCACCTGCGATTTGGGCCCGGCCAGTGAAAAGCCGAATAGTCAGCAATGGGGAGAGGGGGACTCAGGGCTCTCCACCCAAATTTGGGCCCCGCTAAAACCGGGCCAAACTGGGGGCCTTTTTCCCGCTATTTAGAGGGGGGAAAAACCCAAATACTATAGGGAAATCCTCCTTTTTTTAGTGGCCATTTTTTCCCGAAAGTGCGGCAAAGTCCCTCCCCTGACAGGGCGACCGGGGGGTTTTTTCAGCGCTCCCGTACAAATGCCGCGGCCGCCGGGGAAAGGGGGGGGGGTCAGCATACCCCTCCATGGGAGCAACCCAAGTCCGGAGTCCCCTTGGGTGACACTTTTCCCTTTACCCCCCCCCATTTAGGAGGGCGTCCGCCCGCACAGCCAGCAGACCCTGAACCAACAGGGGGTGGCCTACTTTTGGGAAAACAAATCCCGCCCCCCAGGGTTTGGGAAAATCCGCTGGAAAAACTGGCAGCCAAAATGGATGTGTGGCCCCAACTTTGGGCCCAGTTTGCAGTTTGGGGAAGCTGTCCTGCCCGGCCATTATGTGGGGATCCAAACGGTTTTCATGCGGCGGGGGCCCCTCGTTTCCCCCCCAAGGGGAAACCCCCTTGGGCCAGGGGAAAAGTGGAACGGGCTGACCTTTGTCAAGATGAAAAAGGCATGGATCGCCAGATTTCCACACACCAATACCGATAGGCGTCAGACTACATCATGCCAAGACGCCTCACCCAAACGTATAGAAATGAGTCTGGGGTTTGGTCAAACTACCTGCCGTCAGCCACTATCTGATGCTGCCACCCGCCTGATGCCACACATCTGCTGCCATTTCCTCCATCTTGCCACCAACCATCTTTACCAGGGACCTGTTATTGCCACCCACCTCCACACATCTGTCATTGTGCCACTGTCTGACCTTATTCTGCTGCAGATGGCTGTCTGCCGTGACCTCCACACACTCATTTGTGCCACTCACAGACCTCATGCTGTTTCTCCATGCCGCCGTGACCTCCACTCTCTGACATTGTGCCACTCTGTGGCCTACATTCCAGTTTTTTGCCACCTCCAAATGTGATTGTGCCACATTCTGACCTCTGATGCGCCTGCTGTGGCTGCTGCCGTTGACCTAGACTCTGTGTCATTGTCCCACTCTGTGGCCTATTTCCTGTTTTTGAGCACCTCTCAGAATGTCATTGGGCCCACTGCCTGACCTCATGCTGCACGCAATGGCTGCTGCCGTGACCTACACACTCTGTCATTTGTGCCACTGTCACTGACCTCATGCTGCTTGCTGTGGCAGATGCCGTGACCTACACACTCTCATTGGCCCCACTGTCTGACTCATGCTGCTGCTGTGTGCGTAGCTGCCCGTGACCTCCACACTGTGTCATTGTGCCACTCTCTGACCTCATGCTGTTGCTCCTGCCGCCGTGACCTCCGCCCTTCTCTGTCATTGTGCCACTCTGTGGCCTACTCCATTTCTTGCCACCTCCAGAATGTGATTGTGCCACATTCTGACCTCATGCTGCTGCGTGTGGCTGCTGCCATGACCTAGACACGTGTTTCATTTGCCACTCTGTGGCCTATCCTGTTTTTTGCCACCTCCAGAATGTCATTGTGCCACTGCCTGACCTCATGCCTGCTGCTGTGGCTGCTGGCCTCTGACCTCCACACTCTGTCATTGTGCCACAGTATCTGACCTCATGCTGCTGCTGTGCTGCTGCCATGACCTCCACACTGTTCATTGTCCCACTCAGTGGCCTACTCCTGTTTTGCCACCTCCAGAATGTCCATTGTGCACATGTCTGACCTCATGCTGCTGCTGTGTCTGCATGCCGTGACCTACCCACCTGTGTCCATTGTGCCACTGTCTGACCTCAAGTTGCTGCTGTGGCTGCTGCCGTGACCTCCACACTCTGTCATTGTGCCACTGTCTGACCTCATGCTGCTGCTGTTGTCTGCTGCCGAGACCCTCCACACAGTGTCTTGTCCCACTCTGTGGCCCTACTCCTGTTTTTGCCACCTCCAGAATGTCATTGTGCCACTGCCTGTACTTCATGCTGCTGTGGCTGCCTGCGTGGACCTAACACACTGTGTACCATAGTTGCCACTGTCTTGACCTCATGCGCAGCTGTGCTGCTCGCTTGTGACCTACACGACCTGTCATTGTGCCACAGTCTGACCTCATGCTGCTGCTGTGGCTGCTGCCATACCTCCACACTGTGTCATTGTTGCCACTGTCTGACCTCATGGCTGCGTGCTGTGTCTGCTTGACCATACACACTGTGTCATGGTGCCACTGTCCTGACCTCATGCTAGCTCGTGGCTGCTGCCGGACCTCCACACTGTGTCCATATGTGCCACTGGCCTGACCTCATACGCTGCTAAGCCGTGGAACTGCCGCTCTCAGTCAATGTGCCACTCTGTGGCCTATTCTTTTTTGCCACCTCCAGAATGTCATTGTGCCACTGTCCTGACCTCATGCTGCCTCTGGCTGCTGCCATCACCTCCGCAGCTTGCTGTCCATTGTGCCCACTGTCGACCTCAAGCTGCTGCTGTGGCTGATGCCGTGACCTCCAACACTGTGTCATTGTCCAGCACTCTGTGGCCTATTCCTGTTTTTGCCACCTCCAGAATGTCCATTGTGCCACTGTCTGACCCTCAGCTGTCTAGCTGTGGCAGACTGCCGTAACCTACACACTGCGGCATTGTGCCACTCTGTGGTCTATTCCTGTTTTGTCCACCATCCAAAATGTCATTGTCCACTGTCTGATACCCTCATGCAGCTGTGGCTAGCGCCGTCACCATCCACACTCTGGTCACAAATGTTGCCGACCTTGAGCTCTCACTTGTTTTTTTCCAGCTTTCTCTGCATGACTTTATCAGGCTACATTCCCCCTTCAGTTTTTGGTCAGTTTTGCCCCTCTTAAGTGCCCCAGGGATATTTATAGTGAAGCTATTCTAGAGAAGCTGCGGCAGTCGTCTGCGTGTCATACTAAAACACAACATTGTATGAAGACCCAACCCAAGCTCCCTCCTGCAATTTAAGCATGAGGAACAACGTTCTACAGCACCCTTAAAGCTCTGTTGCAGCCTGAAATAGCTGTTTTTTAACGTGATTCCGTCCCGAAGATAATATTCGGAACAGAAGTTATTTTTTGCCGAGAAATTTGGCGAAGTGAACGAAACGAATTTCGGGAAATTCGCCCATCTCTAGTGGTGGCTGCCGTCTATGTGAGAACAGCAATGGTGTGAACAGGGATACATGGCACATTGTAAAGGGGCTCTCCCATCTGGTATTTCTGACACCCCTCCTGTCACTGGCCACAAGAGAATTGGCCCTACTCCAACCTTAAAAAAATAGACTTCTCCGCCACAGGCAATAGTCCTGCTACAGCTAAAGGGAATGTACCTTCTCCGGCCACAGGGAATGGACCTGCTCCTGCCACAGAAAAAGACCTGCTCAGCCACTGGAATGGACCGGCACCAGCTACAGGGAATGGACCTCACCCGGCCACAAGAAAGGACGCATGGCCCCGGTCACAGGCAATAACCTGCTTTCAGTCACAGGAAATGGACCTGCTCTTGCTACATTGAATGGACCTGCTCCGGCTACAGGGATATGGACCTGCTCCGCTACAGGGATTTATTTTTGTGGTGAATGCTAGAAACCTCCGGCCCACAGGAAATGACTCTCCATGCCACAGGGAATGGCGTCTCTATAGCGTTACATCTTACTCCACAGGGAAATGGACCTAGCTCCACCCCAGGGAATGGACCTGCTCCAGCCACAGGGAATGGACCTGCTTTCCAGCCACAGGGAATGGACCTGCTCACAGCCACAGGGAATAGACCTCACGCAGGTCACAGGGTAATAGACTGCTCCAGTCCATACAGGAATAACCCTGCTCCAGTCACAGTGAATGGACCTGTTCCAGTCATGGGAATGGACCTACTCTGGGCCACAGGGAATGGACCTACTCTGGCCACAGGTAATGGACTACTCTGGGCCACCAGGGAATGGACCCTACTCTGCCTACAGGGAATGTACCTACTCTGGCCACAGGAATGGACCTACTCCTGGCCACAGGGAATGGACCTACTCTGGCCCACAGGGAAGGACCTGCTCCTGCCACAGGAATGGACCGCTGCTCAGGCCACAGGGAATGGACCTCGCTCAGGGCCACAGGGAATGGACCCTACCAAATAGTCTAAGAAAAAAAATGGGAGTCTAGCAAGAGACAAAGACTGACTTTTTGAGCACTATATTTACTGTTTTGCCATAGGCAATACTTAAACTCCTATCAGTTCTCCAATCCTATAAAGTACTAAAACTTATATAACACTTAACTTCAATAACACACTATTTTAAAAACCTAATTCTAACCTCTCATTTGTTCCTTTCCTAATTGTGAAGGAATAACTCCTTTCTATTACAAGTCTGGTGGAACACCACCTTTTTACAGGTAAACCCTATAAATAAACATTGATTTTGCTAACTCCAAAAGGAATCCAAAACATTTACTTGGCATCCATCCCTAATCTAATAGGCATGAAGCATATAAGTTTTCCTTGTGAAACCCTCTGCAGTGGGTAACACAGTAGAAAGAGGTAGAAAATCACAAATTAAAATGCCCTAAAAGTCAGGCATGAAATTTTAATTTGTGACTTTCCTTCACAATTAGAAAGGGAACAAATTGTAGAGGTTAAGAAATCAGGTTTTAAATAGTGTGTAACAATTTAAGTGTTTATATATAAAAAAAGTTAAAGATTTTAGTGCTTATAGATTGAGAACTGATAGAGTTTAAGTTTGACTATGGCAAAATAGTAAATATGGACCTGCTCCAGGCACAAGAAATGGACCTGCCCTAGTAACGGGAATGGACCTTCTCCAGGCACAGGAAATGGACCATCTCCAGGCACAGGAAATAGACCTGCTCCAGCCACAAGGAATGGGCCTACTCTAGTAATGGGAATGGACCTGCTCCAGGCACAGAGAATGGACCTGCTCCCCGGCACAGGGGAATGGACCTGCTCGGGGCAACAGGGAATGGAACCCCCCCGCCAAAGGGAATGGGACCTGCTCCAGCCACAGGAATGGACCTTGCTCCCGCCACAGGGAATGGACCTGCTCCCGCCACAGGGGAAGGACCTTCTCCCGGCACAGGGAAAAAGGACCTGTCCCGCCACAGGGAAAGGACCTGCTACAGGGGAATGGACCCGCTCCCAGCCACAGGGAATGGACCTGCTCCAGCCACAGGGAATGGACCTGCTCCAGCCACAGGGAGTCGACCTGCTCCAGGCACAGGGAATGGACCTGCTCCAGCCACAAGGAATGGACCTGCTCCAGCCACAGGGAATGGACCTGCTCCAGGCCACAGGGAATGGACCTGCTCCAGCCACAGGGAATGGACCTGCTTGGGCAACAGGGAATGGACCTACCCCGGCCACAGGGAATGGACCTGCTCCAGCCACAGGGAATGGACCTGCTCCCGCCACAGGGAATGGACCTGCTCCCGCCACAGGGAATGGACCTGCTCCCGCCACAGGGAATGGACCGGCTCCAGGCACAGGGAATGGACCTGCTCCCATCACAGGCATGGACCTGCTCCAGCTACAGGGAATGGACCTGCTTCGGCCGCAGAAATGGACCTGCTTCAGCTACAGGGAATGGATCTGCTCCAGTTACAGAGAATGGACCTGCTCCATCCACAGGGAATGGACCTGCTCCAGCCACAGGGAATGGACCTGCTCCAGCCACAGGGAATGGAGCTGCTCCAGCCACAGGGAATGGAGCTGCTCCAGCCACAGGGAATGGACCTGCTCCAGCCACAGGGAATGGACCTGCTCCAGCCACAGGGAATGGACCTGCTCCGGCCACAGGGAATAGACGCTCCAGCCACAGGGAATGGACCTGCTCCCAAGCCACAGGAATGGAGCTGCTCCAGCCACAGGGAATGGACCTGCTCTGGCCACAGGGAATGGACCTGCTCCAGGCACAGGGAATGGACCTGCTCCAGGCACAGGGAATGGACCTTCTCCAGTAATGGGAATGGACCTATTCTTGCCACAGAGAATAGACCTGCTCCAGCCACCGGGAATGGAACTGCTCCGGCCACAGGAAAAGGATCTGCTATGGCCACAGGGAATGGACCTGCTCCAACCACAGGGAATGGACCTGCTCCAGCCACAGGGAATGGAGCTGCTCCTACCACAGGGAATGGAGCTGCTCCAGCCACAGGGAATGGAGCTGCTCCAGGCCACAGGGAATGGACCTGCTCCAGCCACAGGGAATGGACCTCTCCAGATAATGGGAATGGACCATTCTTGCCACAAGATAACTGCTTTCCAGCCACGGGCAGGAACGCTCGGCCACAGAAGACTGCCATGGCCACAGGAATGGAGCTGCTCCAACCACAGGGAATGGACCCTGCTCCAGCCACAAGGGAATGGAGCTGCTCCAGCAACAGGGAATGGACCTGCTCCAGCCACAGGGAATGGACCTGCTCAGGCCACAGGGAATGGACCTGCTCAGGCCACAGGGAATGGACATGATCAGGCCACAGGGAATAGACCTGCTCCAGCCCCAGGCAATGGACCTATTCTTGCCACAGAGAATAGACCTGCTCCAGCCACAGGGAATAGACCTGCTCCGGCCACAGGGAATGGACCTGCTCTAGCCGCAGGGAATGGACCTGCTCCGGCCGCAGGGAATGGACCTGCTCCGGCCACAGGAAAGGACCTTCTCCAGGCACAGGGAATAGACATTTTGCGATCATAGGGAATAAAGAGATGGTAAATGCCCAATATAGTTGTAAAAACAACCCGCATGTTTTTCCGATCTCCATAAAAATAGGAAAAACAGTTTTTTGTTGTACTGATTACAGTAAAAATGCTTTTTGGATTGTCCACCATTCCAGTTAGTAACAGCAAAGGAAAGTTTCTGCAGAAATTCCGCTTTTCCCACAAACCGTCCCAGATTTTTTTGGCTTTTTCCTGCACGTTTGAAAGGGTAAAAAAATGAAAAAAAACAACCTTTCCTCCCCGGGGCATTTCCTGGAAAACACGTTCTGTCCCAGGGATTTCTCCACAACCCCATTTGACCAGGGAAAAGCTCTGTGTTTTGCGTCACATGGTATGTGACATCATCACTGAAGGCCTTCCCATATTGAATTTATTGGGGAATACCAAAGTGTTGCCAAGTCAGCAAAAAAAAAAAAAAAGTACCAGGAGCCTCGGAGACCAGCGCATGCGCAGAATCAGTTCTTGCTGATACTTTCCCCCCTGTTTTTGTTATAAGGGCATGCGTGGTCCCCCGACTCTGGCACTTGTTTGTTGGCTTGACAATACTTGGGGTTTTATGGAGAATATTGTCTTCCCACCTCCCCAGCCACAAATATTTTCCAAGGCGGGACAGGTATTTGGTGCCCAAAGTGTAAGGCCCTAGCGTTGCTTAGGGGAAAAATTCGCCCCCCCAACCTCCTTGCTCTCCCTTTTCTGCCTGGGATGAACTGGCGCCCTAGGAGACCGCCTATCTTCACCTACTCATTGTTTCAGTCCTGTTTACCATTACCTCTCAATAGTTGTGCAGTTACTAGATAATACAAGGAGCGATGACCTCACCATAGATATCACCATCATACTGTTACTGTTACCATCCCACCATACCAAGACCCACATTACCAATAAAACTACTATATATGAACCTGATTATACCGCCAGAATCAATCACAAATTCCCCCACATAGTGACTGAATAATACCTTATACTATTACTGAATAAAGATCAGTATACAAAGACACTATTTTCCCCTAAAGAAAACCATTTTTTTGGTAAAAATTTCAGTGTAAATGCTCTGCGACTGTTATTACCCCCCATACAGTGACCATAAGTGTTAGTTACCCGTGTTACAGGGTTTAAGATGTTTTTGACCCCCTACGTGCCAATATGGGTAGATACTAATGTACACAGGCCCGCGACGTATTTACCCCCAAAAGTGACCATATGGTGAAGATGCATGTACACGTCACAGACTTATATTCCTCCATACAGTGACCTTAGTGGTAGACACCAGTGTACCCAGCTTGCAGATTATATTACCACCATACAGTGACCATATAGTGGTATATACTAGTGTACAAGGGTCTGCAGACTGTATATTCCCCCTACAGTGAAAATTAGTGGTAGATACCCGTGTACACAGGCCCCCTAGATGTATATTACCTCATACAGTGCCAATAGTGGTAGTTATTTTACAAGGGTTTGCAGAATTTTAATGATTACAGTGCAGTTACTTGACATTTCTCCATGAGTCGTTTTATTTTTCCCTTTTTTTCAAAATCTGGCCCCGACTGCCAAAGACGACTTCTTCCGGCCCACCTCCCTAAAAATTTGCACACAAATTTTTCTTTGATTCTTCAAGTTTAAAACACCTCTTTACATTTACACCTCGTACAACTTCCAGGGTGGGGGGAGAGGGTTCATAGAGGGGTTGGGAGGAACAGGTACTATGCTTAGCCTGTACCCCCCCAGAAATTTTTTTTTGTGCTGGCCAAAAACCCTTTCCCCTTTCAACCCAGAAGATCGCCACAGCCCCTATGCATATCTTTTTGGTGCGGAGATGGGTTTGTCTGTTTCACTTTTTTTGTTCCTGGTTTTTTACAAACTTTCCTTTGGGCTTTGTCGTATTTTTTGGGCTCATCGACCACTTGGATCCATTTCTTTAATAAAATGGTCAATGACGGATGTTTATTCAAATAAAGTGTTTTTTTGTGTTGTTCCAGTGTTTCTTTTGCCATTTTATTTCAGTGTTAATAAGAGAGGTGTTTGGCAGATGCCTCTGTATTAAAAGTGCTGGAGCTTGGTGTCAAAATTGGGGTGTCAAGAAAAAAAAATCACTGCTGGCTGACACCAAGCTCTAGCGTTAGTAATAGGAAGACACCTCTTTTACTTACACCAGACAAGAAATCGTAAAAAAAAGTCGGCACAAAAATTACACAAAAACACTCCATTTAAATAAACACTCCCTGACAACATTTCTGGTTGACTAATTTATTAAAGAAATGGATCCAACACTGATCCAATGTAGTCCAGAGGGAAAATCTGTAAAATACAAAAACACTAATCAGCATTTGGCTGATAGCTATCTAAAGTATCTTAGGCAGCATCAATGCTAAATATGGCCCTATAGGTAGGTAGACCCCCCCCCTCTTTTAGATATGTAGCCTTAATTAAGCAGGTAACCCTCCAAATAAGTTTGCCAAACCCATGTTATTAGATAGGTAGCCCCCTGCCACATTTTCCCACTTGCCATCTGGGTGGTCAAGTAACTCATTATATGGTAAGACCCTGGTGGCCTATCTGGGTTGCAGAAGTAGTTAGAACCCTTGAACTGTTCATTTTTAAATATTACAACCTCAAACTTCAGTGTATTTTATTGATATTTTATGCAACACAAAGTAGCAAAGTATGTGTGAAGTGCAAATAAAATGATACTCGCTTGTCCAAATTTTTGCAATTTAAAAAACAGAAAAGTGTGATATTCATATGCATTTAGCCCACCTGAGTCCATACTTTTTAGGACCATCTTTATCTGCAATTGGGAGATTTCTCTACCAGCTTTGCACATCTAGAGGCTGGAATTTTTTCCCACTCTTCTTTGCAGAATAGAATAAAGTAGAGTGGAGGTAAAATGGACATCGATACCACCCAGTAAGTATTTTTCCGTTCCTTTCTTGTGGGTCACATGCAGTGGCCAATTTGGGGGCCATAATTAATACTTTTGAGTGGTCTTCTTCACTGATTGTCCCACCAAAAGCTTCCCAAAGAACCAAAATAGGAAGAAAGGGATCTGTCAAGTGTGTTCACTAGGGTTTTGTGTAGTAAGGATAATACCCTTATATGTGGTGACAACGAAGGCTAGAACTTCTTAATGGGAGTTGCAGAGTGTTCAGACGTACTCTAGGTATGTGGGATAGGATAAAATGTGTTAGCTGGGTATAAGTTAAACATGAAATCGGGAGTTCTTGGAAATGTAATTAGTACAGGGTGTAAATTGGGGGTACAATTTGGGGCCCAAAAACCAAAAAGTGAAATTTCTTCGGGATGATCAAATCAGATCCAAGTTGGTCAATGTTGTTTCTATACCCTAATATTGCACAAAGACCAGGGTTACCCTGATGGGAAAACCCTTTTAAACCAGTCTATTTTAACATATGAATTGTTTTCTTAGAAACATACATTTATTTTTTAGCTAAAACTTTTCCATGTACATCAGTTTTTGGCTCCTTTTTAGTTTTTTTCTTTTTCCGGGAAAAGGTTTTGGGTCTTTTTTTATACTGAATTTTCATACAGCTTATAGAACTGCTTTACAAGCTTTGAAGTCCTCGAATCCTGAAATATTGCCGTACAAAGAAATCTTCATGACAAACGTATATGAAAACATGGTCTGACCTGGCTCCCGATCAATTTATGTTAAATATAACACCCCGGGGGAAATCAGCCCTTTCCCCCTCTGCTTTGAAGTACAAAATTTTCCCCCGTTTTTGATGTTAGAAAAAGGATTTTGGAACAGTTTCCTAAGAAAACTGACTTCAATTTAGGGGTCGAGTTTTATTTAAAATTTTTTTAAAAAA
Organism: Phyllomedusa bahiana; assembly: GCA_025379985.1. Taxonomy (NCBI): domain Eukaryota; kingdom Metazoa; phylum Chordata; class Amphibia; order Anura; family Hylidae; genus Phyllomedusa; species Phyllomedusa bahiana. The sequence continues at coordinate 29,005 of JAODAL010023118.1, forward strand.
TGGGGGTTTAATTTGGCACCTCTTTTTTGCTGACTTTAAAAAACCCTCACTGCCGTGTTTTGTTTTTAATACTATGCCATGCCTTACAACTATATCGGGGAAAATTTAAAAAAATTTAAACTTAATTTGGGGTCAATGTAAAAGGCCCCGAAAATTTGGGCCTTTAAAAAAAAACTGGGAAAGTGCAATATTTTTGGGGCCAAGCAGGGTTTTCATTGGGGGCATTTTGGGTTTACATTTTTCTTCCCAAAATTTTGTGTCTGTGTAGGGGCAAGGGAGCTGGCCCCCCCAAAGTGAGGAAGAGCATTTAAGGGCCCCCAAAGCCCCCCCTTACTGTTAACTTCCACATGTACAGAAAGGTCACCCCAAATTTTTCTGACCCCAAATTTTTTTTTTTTTTTTGGTTTTATTTTAGTAGAATCCAAATTTTTCTTTACCAGCAACTAAAAAATCCAGGGGGGTAACCCTCCAAAACAGACAGTAGTAAAAGCGGGGGGGGAGTTAAACCAATAAGGCCCGGTAGAAATTTTTCACAGTTATTGGAGCCAACCCGAAACCCACAGCTGTGGGAGGGGAACCAAAAGACCCCCAATCCCCCAACCCCTCTAGAGGATTTCCCCACCCTTCTCAAAGTTGGTTAAAAGTTAAGGGGGTTAGGGGCCAGGGGAGTATTTTTGAGCCCTTTTTCGCCTTTTCCCTCCAAATTTTGGACATGTAGCATTAGCTTTGCTTAAAAAAACCCCATATGCCCCCGGGAAAAAACCATCATTTTGATGGGTGTATGTGGGTGTGAAAAAGGGTTGTTTCATGTTTCCCAAATTTGGTTGAGGGGCCCTAAAAAAAATTCCCCCAAACCCCTAACCTCCACAACAGTTTTTTGTTATTCCCGCAATGGGTTTCAGGGTTTTTACCCTCATTAGAAAGAGGCACAAAACATGACTCAACCCCGAAGGGCAAACCCCCGTTGGGGCTATTTTTTGATTTCCCCTGTGAGAATTGAAGCTTTTTTTTGGGTTTGTTAGCCAAAAATATATTTACTTACAAAAAGGGACAAAAAGTAAAACCCAATCAATAAAATTTATTAAAATCAGAAAACCCCTTTTTTTACAAATTAACCAAAAAAATAAAATTTAAGATCCTCTCAAAGTACATCCAAAAAAAAATAAACACACACCCAAAACCCCAAAGGGGTTTCACAGCATAGTTCCCTTAAAATTTTTAAAACAGTGTAAGCCTTTACATCCTAATTATGACCTCCATAAATCTTTAAATAAAGTCATCCCCATATTTGTGAGATTCTAGTCAGTATGAGTAAAAAGAATGATGCACTAAAGGGGATATTCTTTTCATTTTTAACCCCTTAACTCCCGGTTTAAAAAGTAATTAATGACCAGAAGTTTTTTTTTTTTTTGCCTCCTTGCTTTTCAACCAGTTGTAACTTTTTTTATTTTTTCAATGAAGCATTGGATGAGTCTCTTTTTTTCGAGAAAAATTGTATTTATGGGAATAGTTTAAGTTCACTTATAAATAATTGCAAAATTTAAAAAAAAAAAAAAAATTTAAATTTTTTTTTTTTTTTTTTTTTTACATTTTTTTTACATTTTTAATTTTTTCACACGTAAAAATTTGTTAGATTTTTCTACGGGTTCTACATGTGGATCCCAATATGTGTAGGTTTTTTTTTGGTTTGAATTTATGCACAATGATGTTTTTTTTGAATATATTTTATATGCTAATACATTATAATCTGTGCCAGTTTGACACAGGGAGGAAACGGACAGCACACAGTTGTCCAATCACTGGCTTGTTACACAGACAGCTTGGGGCTGGCAGGTTTCCCCCCGGCTTTTCGGGGGACCGGGTTTCCGATCACCCCCCACAGAGCACGGGAACTCTTGATTTCAGGGGGTAAAAACACCGCTAAAAAAAAGGGTTAAGCATCGGGGTTGCGGGGTTTCCTCCGCCCGCAGTGCTTGAGGACTGCCTGGATCGGGCTGTTAGTAAGCCTCCCCAGTTATTGCAGCTGCGGCGCCAGGCACCGCAAACTCCGATGTCTGCAGCGACACTGTAGACGAACGACCCGCACCAGCTGACGCCAAAAGTCAGTGGGGGGTCGTTAAGGAGTTATCCAGGAGTTTAATAATTTCATAAAACACTATAAAAAACATTTATATGGACAAGTATAGATATTACATTACCTTCATGTGTTTCTTTTATTTTCCCTTCATTTTCATCTATCATAAGATCAGTGAAACTTCCTACTTGTAGGAGTGTCAGTAGTTCTCCTGCAGCTATTTCCTACAAGTCCTAGAATCCATTGCAGTTACAATCTAGGAGTTCCCTGCACCCGTCCCCTAATCCTCCTAGCGCTGCTGAGCTCTGCCCTGCACCCTTACATCATCTTTCTCAGACATGTACACCTCATGCCCCTGCATCTCTGCTCCACTTCACTTTATTGTGACCTGCAGCATATATATTTCTATGTATGTGTTGTACATTCCCCACAGCAGGTACACAGCTATCCCATCATTATAACTGATTTCTGTAGGGAATGTGGCAGCATTCAGCTTCCCTGTACACTGGATAGCCTATATATCATTTAAGAAATGTGGATGATGTCACATCCCACACAGCAATCAGGGAAAGCTGTGTGCCTGATGTAGGGGATGTGGCACCATCCCTGCACCCAGTGATGGCAGGGCAGCATCTCATGATGCTTTACCCTGGCACCACTTCTATATACAGCAGTAGGCAGATCTTTTTCTAACTGCTGCTGGATAATCTTAGAAGTCCTAATGCACATTCAGCCAATCAAACAATGCAAGTCTTCTGACCAGGTGAAAAGGTCTATTTAGCAAATGGCAAATGCTTCTAAATTGCATGGTTAACCTTAACCTCAAACCCTAAACCTTTTCCTATCACTTACCCTAATGTTTAACCTTAACCCTAAACAAATTCTTCCAAATAGCATGTTATATGGTTAACCCTAACCCTTACCTGAACCTTTACTCTTACCCTAATCCTTAACCTTACCCCTAGACTACCCACAATTCTATCTTGAGCCCAATGCTTCCAAATTGTCATGGGTTTATGGTTAATATTAGCCCCAAACCCTAACCCTTACCCTAATCCTTACTCTTACCCTAATGCTTAACTCTTCCCCTTTTCTAACCAAACCACACCTTTAGCACAATGTTTTCAAATTGCATGATTTTATGGTCAACTCTTATTTCCAACCCTAATAAAATATTAACCTAACTTAACCCTACTACTTAATTTAGCCCCTACCCTAAGCCCAATCCCAACCCTAAAACAATGCTTCCAGGTTGCATGGGCTTATGGCTTACCCCCAACCCTAATGTTATACTTTACTATAACCTTAAAGGGATTGTGTCGCAATTTTTTTTTTGCAGTGATGTGTGTGTTTTCTATCATCTTTTTATTCCCAGTTGTTTTAATTTTAACCCCTTAAGGACCCGGCGTTTTTTTTTGGTGACACGTTCGTTTTTCCCTCCTCGCCTTCTGAAAGCCATAACTTCCTTTATTTTTCCACCTTCATAGACACATGAGGGCTTTTATTTGCGGAACAAGATGTACTTTCTAATGGTTTATTCACTATAACTATAGAATATACTGGAAAACCGCAAAAAAATTCCAAGTGGGACAAATTATGAAAAAAACCTTCTTTTCGCCATGTTTGCTGGGGTTTTGCTTTTACGGCGTTCAATCTTCGGTCAATACAATGTGTTATCTGTATTCTACAGGTTGTTATGCATCTGGCAATACCAAACATGTAGGGTTTCCGTTATGTTTTGGTACCGTAAAAAAATTCCAAACATTTTGTGCGACCAATAACTTTTTTTTTACTAACACCTACGGACGTCAGTGAGGGGGCATTTTTTGTGGGCTGAAGTGTACTTTTTATCGCTAGCAGTTTGGACTGCATGCGACTTTTTTGTTAATTTTTATTCCATTTTTTGAGTGACGTAAAATGACCAAAAAACGCAATTTTGGCGTTTGGAATTTTTTTTCTTCTACGGTGTTCAGCGTACGGGATAAATGATGTTATATTTTTATAGATCGGACTTTTTTCGGACGCGGCGATACCAAATATGTGTAACTTTTTTATTACTTTAATGATTTTATTTGTAAAATGGGGAAAGGGGGTGATTTGAACTTTTAATACTTTTTTTTTGTACTATAAAACTTTATTTATTTATTTTTTTACTGTAAAATTGAGGCCACCTATGGTACTTGACCACTAGGTGGCGCGATTGTTAATACAACCTAATGCATTGCTTATGCAATGCATTAGGGTGTACAAAGATGGCGGTTTCCCCACTTCCTGTCTGCTGAAGGAAGTGGGGCAAACCGGCCCAAGGCTCCCCACCACAATGCCCGGTGATCGGATCGGCGCAGCATAGCTGCGCTTATGCCGATCACAGCACAGATCGGTGCGCGGCACCGATCGGCGTTAATTCAGACGCCGCGGCCATCGTTGCCGCAGCGCCTGATGGGTAAAACAGCGCCAGTGGGCGGAGCCACCCGCCGGCGCTGTTACTGCCGGGTGTTAGTGGCGATTTGCCGCTAACACCCAGCGGCTGTGCGGGTGGGGGAGGTCGCGGAGCGATCCCCCTGCAAAGCCCCTTAGCGGCCCTGGGACGTACTGATACGCCCAAGGTCGTTAAGGGGTTAATTGTGAGCCTATAAAGAAAGTTATACAGATTCCTGTGTGTAAGAGCCCTGCCCCCCTTCAGAGATAGCCCTCTGCTGTGTGAATTGCACAACACACAGTAAGCTGCCATAAAGTAAACACTGTAGGTAAGAGACTTGAGACTGGTTAACTTCAGTGAGAGTCCTCCCAGCCCCCCTGCTGTGAGCTCAGCTCTGCTCTATTGTCTGGAGGGAGCAGGGAACCATGGCTGTGGAGTCCAGAGGGGCAGCTACTGAATGTCCAGCCCCTCTGTGCTCCAGCAGGGTTGCCAGAGAAGAAGCAGACAAGTGTCTGACGTGTCCTCGTTCCTAATAAAGTGATTGTGCTTTTGTCACTAACGATTTTTGCACAATTCAAGATTTTTCTGCTAACTTTAGTTCTCGCGCTTCTGACGTTAAAAATGGATTTTGGCGCAAGAATCTTTTTTTTTTTACGGATTTTTGCGCTAAAATCCTTTTATTTACAGATTTTTACACTAATAAAATTCTCTCGCTTCTGACACAAAAAAATCCTTTTCTTTATGTATTTTGGCGCTAAATCCTTTCTTTTAGATTTGCCTAAATCCTTTTCTTTATGGATTTTGGTGCTAATAAAGTTCTCTCGCTTCTGATGCTGAAAATTCGATTCTTTACGCCTGGGCGGCGGATTTTGACGCCAGACTCCATTCGTGGCGGATTTTGACACTAAAATCCGTTTTGTAGCGGATTTTGACGCCAAAATCCGTTTTGCTGTGGATTTTGACGCTAAAATTAGGATTCTGTTGGACTCAAACACATATCTAACAAATAGCAGTGTGATTTACATTGCTTTTAATATGAAACAAGTATCGGTGTTCAGACGAATGATCTCTGATAGGTCTCATTGCTTCTTTTGGATCTGTTCCACGAATTGACATCGATTCTTGATCCGAAAGAGGCAGAAGGAGCCCAATTTAAAACTATATGGAGTGATCCTGCTGCATCCAACACACATCCATAAATGCAATAATGTGCTGTACATCCCCTTTTGTAGGGCGGAGTCACACCCAGTGGCTTGATTTATGCAGACATTAAAAACCAGACTTGAAGACAAGCAAAAAACGCACCATAAAATGGCCGCTTTTTTCAACAGCTTTTGACCATCAGGGGCCAAAAAACTCAGTTTTATGAAGGTTTTTAGGATTTGGTTTTCAGGTGGTTTTTTATCCACTGCAGGAGAGACACAGCCTAATGTTCACATGTGAACTAGACTAATATTAGTTCTTAGGGTCGATGGAAGTTGGCCACCTGTGGATACCTGTGAGCAGGGATGCAGACATATACTGTGGCGTTCCTTACGCATATCCATAGTGAAATAGAGTAAGGGGATGTGCACACGGCGTCCTTGGATCCGCATTTGGATCCGTGTTGAGTCCAAAAAGTGCATCCAAAAATGCAGCGTCTTTCGGATGCAAAACGCAGCTGAGTGTTTGGATCCGTGTGGGCTGTAGCAGGATCGCACCCTATAGTTTATTATAGGGCTCCTGCTGCATCTTTTGGACCAAGAATTGATAGGTCACTTCATGGAAGGGATCCGAAAGATACAGTGAGACGCACATCAGAGATCACTCGTTTGAACGCCGATGCGTGTTTCTAATAAACTGCAATGTATAATCACACTGCTATTTATTAGATAAAGTGCTTGGTTCCGTTTGGGGACTGACAGACGGACCCAAACACATATCCAAAAGTGTATGTTACACGGAGTCAAAGACGCCGTGTAAACATCCCCTAAATGTAATCATAATTTCACTCTGGTTATTCCTTTTTCAGCTATGGATACACAGAAGCTTTCTATGGATGGTGTCCTCAGTCACCAACAAAATGGAGATTCTAGAGACTCTACAATCCCCCTCCCCCTCCTTGTGCACACAGGGGAGGTGGAGGCATGTGAGGTCACCACCAGACCAGCCCACATTTACAGCACTGCTGTGTTACATGCGCTTTGTACACAAGACAAACTCTTTTTTTCTTGGATGTGCTCCCTCTGGTGGCTAAGAGTGGGAAATTTTGAAAATCATTATGCATTTTTTAATATTTACCACAAATTGAATGAAAGAAAAAAAATGCTAAACATTTTGACAAAAATTAACACACAATATTTCATCAATAAAAAAAAAATTTAATGACAGATTCCCTTTAAATCTCAACCTGCCCTTATCCTAATCCTTAACCATGCCCCAAAGCCCACGCTAATCCTAGCCAAATGCTTCCAAATCCCATGGGTTTATGATTCAACCCAAACTCCCAACCCTAAGCTTATCCCTTACCCTAACCCTTACTCTTACCCTGATCCTTAATTGTATCCCTACCCTAACTCCAAGCCTGTGGTTCCAAATTCCATGGATTTAATGGTTAATCCTAACTCTGAATCCTAACCCTACCCTCACCCTAATCCTTATCATTACCCTAACCTTAACCTTTATCCAAACCGTTTCCCTAATTCTAACCCTAACCTTAACTCCAATTTAGGCTTAGGGCTTGTTCACACAATGTTTTTGCGATCTGTTTTTGGATTCGATTTCAATGTAAAAAGCGCATCACCGTTCACACGAGCAGTGTCGGACTGGGGGGTCTGGGGCCCACAGGGGAATTGATCTTCGGGGGCCCACCCTACTGTACATATTACCGGCCTCTGGGACATAAATACTCCCATTTTACCACATAATACAGTGTTCAAAACAGAACTGTATTGTGTAGTACAATGTAGTCACACATTTGTCAGTCTAGCATATCATAGACACAGGGCTAAGTAGCCCCATCCATATCCCCCTCCACCCACGTACAATATTCCCTCCACGTTTCCCTTGGTCACGCACCTCACCACCTTCTAAAATAAACACCAGCAAGAAAGAAAGTGTAACTCCTATCACAGGGTCAGGTGTTCCCTCACTCTTACAATCAGGAATATATGTACGCTGCCACTATACACCGCCATATAGAGACCACATAGTGGTCAGACACCAGCTCAGGTCACCATCACATTACAATATAAAAAATAACCCCTGAAATCAGGGACTCACCGGAGACGTCTTATCTGATGAGTCGTTCTCTTCTCTCGAGTCGTTATTATTCCCTTTTCTTCTGCATCCGTTCCAAACCGCCATGAGGACTTGTCCCGGCCACAACTCATCCCTGCAGAAAATACACACAAAAATCTTATAATCCTCACATTTACAGCATCTCATTACCTATTCCCGCCTCTGTACAAACTACCCAGGGGTGGAAGAGCGGGTACAAGCCATGACTTAGAGGCCTAATATCCTAGTATCCACGGGTGGGTAGGTAAACAGCCCCCATGTAGATAAGCAGGCCCCAGTTAGGAAAGTAGATAGGCTATAGTTAGGTTGGTGGACCCCAGTTAGGTAGGCTGTAGGTAGGTGGTTTCCCCCAGTTAGGTAAGCTGTAGGTATTAGGTCCCCTTTAATAGGCTGCAAGTAGTTAGGGACCCTCTTTAGGTAGTATAACCAGCAGTTAGGGCCTCCTTTAGGTAGTATACAGTCAGTTAAGGACTCCTTTAGGTTCTACAGTGTCAGTTAGGGGTCTCTTTTAGGTAGTATACAGGCAATTAGGAGTCTCTTCTAGGTAGTATACAGGCAGTTAGGGCCCCTTTAGGTAGTATACAGGTAGTTAGGGGCCTCCTTTAGCTAGTGTGCAGGAAGTCAGCTGCCCCCCTTTAGCTACTGTGGAGGTAGTCAGGGCCCCCTTTAGTATTTAGGTAGTCAGGGCCCCCATTAGGTAGTCAGGGTCCCCCTTTCATTAGCCAGGGCCCCCCTTTCATTAGCCAGGGCCCCCTTTGCAGCCAGGGCCCCCTTTGTAGCCAGGGCCCCCCTTTCATTAGCCAGAGCCCCCATATCATTAGCCAGGGCCCCCATATCATTAGCCAGGGCCCCCTATGTAGACATGGCCTCCCTTTCATTAGCCAGGGCCCCCTTTTCATCCCCTGTAGGCAGATTAAAAAAAACAAACAAGAAACAGCCACTCACCCGGCTCCGACTCCCGCTCGCTCCGATCTCCCCGCCAGCTCCTGCCGCCCTGCATAGGTGGCGCGGTGAAGTGACGTCACCGCGCCGCCTACGTCAGCTGTAGGGGCCGGCGCCCGGCAGGCTCAGCGGAGCGCAGCGCTAGTGGCGCTGTGCTCCGCTGACACCGCGCAGCCCCAGGAGTTGGGGACATTAGTCCCCGGCTACCGGGCTCGGTCTCTGGGCGCTCGGGACGCAGGGCCCGGGCGCTCAGGGACCGGATGCGCGGATGGGCCCCGGGGAGCGGCCGCCCTGCCTCCGGGGCCCACCGCGGCTGGGGCGGGGGGGGGGCCCACCGGGGGATTCACCGATCCCCCGGCGGCCCAGTCCGAGCCTGCACACGAGTGATCGCTGATGCGCTTTTTGCGATCCGCTTTTCGGATCCATTTTAAGAATTGATATGTAATTTCTTCTTGCGTTTTACGCAAGAGAAATCCCTATAGGAAACAATGGGGTGTGCTTTTGGAGCCTGAAAAACGGATCCAAAAAAGCAACACACTTGTGGGTACGTTTTGGATGCGCTTTTGATACTAAAAGCGGATCCGAAAAACGCATTGGATTAAAAAATGAATGTCTGTGTATAATATGATAATATATATATTGTGGCGCTTCGCTTGCGTCCGGACGCCCTCCTGGGCCGTCCTGGGGGTACTTAGCTCACGGATCGCCGTCTTTTGTAGGCGGAATGGCACACAGACACTGGGCTCCAGTTTAACACTGGCCTCAGCCAGTTTTATTGAGGCACATGCAAACAAACAAACAATACAAATAAAAAACCTCAGGCCGTCTGGCCACTGACTAACCACGTTAGTCCCTCTCTATCCGTGGCCTGGACCTAGCGTCCAGTACCACCAATGCACCTCCGATCTCACCCACTGGTGTAGGCTTCCCTTAGCCTCTTGGGGGCCAGAGCCTCTCTCCAGCTCTGCTGCTCCAACTTCCAGGTAGCAGGCCACGCCCCCTGATCACTTGGAGAGACAGGCTTTTTATAGCCATCCCGGGACTGGCCCAAAACCCGACATGGAACCTGGAGACCTGGGACGCGGGAACAGCCACCCACCCATCTGCAGCTGTTCCGGGGAAGCCAACCCATAACGGCTGGATATCAGCCATGCTATATACAGCTGTCAGCAACCTAGTGTTGCTGACAGATAACAATTGGCTCCCCCCACCAAGCCCAGGCTCTTGGTGGCACGTCTCTACCAGGACGACTCCACCTAGTGGCAGAGATAGGCAACTACCTGTAGTCACTTTGTCACACATCCCTCCCCTCTGATAAAGCCCGTAGGGCTTTCTCACATGACCCAGGCTCCCTCCGGGGTCAAAGCTCCTATTTTGGGGCAACGTCTTCCCTACAACCTCAGGGGCAGAGATGATATTGGTCACATACCTAGCTGTGGGCTCATCCCATGCATTCACCCTATAACGGTCAACAGACTGGTCATAGTCACTTTTTACAGGTGGCACAATCCATGCACGCTCTGCACCAAGGATGTCATCAACCACAGCCCGCATGCTGACATTCACAGGGTTACCAATGACAACCCCATTACCAGCGCTATCAGACCTTGTAGATTGCCTACACACACCGGCCATCTTGGCATTGTGCCCACTGGGCAGAGTTTTCATTATCTTGTGTCTCACATAAGCAAGAGGCCCCTGGTTTGTCCCAGCAACCACACTAGTGTCATCCGAAGCTGTAATGACAGTACACCTGTCAGGGTCTCTATCCACTATGGCCACTTGGGGCGCACCTGAGCCCAAACCTACTACCTCTTTGTCTGCGAGATTATGATAAAACCAAGACCTCTCTTCAATACGAGTCCTCTGGTCCTCAGCTACCTTCTCCAATTCCTCTGGACCATGAAGCTTCGCCTTGTGGCTACTAGCCGACATCTGGTCTATCTCAGTGACCACCTCAGTGATGATACTCTCCACTGCAGTAGGACCAACTGTGGCACCACTCAGGGGCGTAGCTAGAGACTCAGGGGCCTGGGTGCAAAACCTCAGCTCAGGGCCCCCTACCACTATAGGTCCCCATAGGCAGGTATATAGATAGGTACAGCTCCCCACAGGCAGGGATATAAATATAGATAGGTACAGGCAGGGAAATAGATAGGTACAAGCAGTATATAGATAGGTACAGGCAGACACAGGCAGGTATATAAATAAAGGTACAGGCAGACACAGGCAGGTATATAGTGAGGTACAGGCAGGTATATAGTGAGGTACAGGCAGGTATATAGTGTGGTACAGGCAGGCAGGTATATAGTGTGGTACAGGCAGGCAGGTATATAGTGAGGTACAGGCAGGTATATAGTGTGGTACAGGCAGGTATATAGTGTGGTACAGGCAGGCAGGTATATAGTGAGGTACAGGCAGGCAGGTATATAGTGAGGTACAGGCAGGCAGGTATATAGTGAGGTACAGGCAGGCAGGTATATAGTGTGGTACAGGCAGGCAGGTATATAGTGTGGTACAGGCAGGTATATAGTGAGGTACAGGCAGGCAGGTATATAGTGTGGTACAGGCAGGCAGGTATATAGTGTGGTACAGGCAGGCAGGTTATATAGAGACGTACAGGCAGGCATATAGTGAGTGAGAGGCAGGCAGGTATATAGTGAAGTACAGGCAGGCAGTAATATAGTGAAGTACAGGCAGGCAGGTATATACTGAGGTACAGGCAGGTTGCAGAAATTAATAACACTAATACTTACCTTAACTTCCCGGCCGCTATGTAGCGATTGCCGCCTGCGCGGTGCAGGCGGCGGTGATACCGGCTGCTCAGTACAGTGAAGGCCGCGGCGCGATGAGATCATCTCATTGCGCGGCTGCCTCCTCGGCCGCACAGTCGTCATAGGCTGTGCGGCCGAGGAGCGTCCCGGCGCTGGCGGCGTCACGCTACCTTCACTGTACTAAGCGGCCGGTATCGGTGTATGCTTAGCTTCATCGCCACCTGCACCGCGCCGGCGGCAATCGCTGCCGAGCGGGCTCTCCGGGAGCCAGCGCTGCAGCGCGTGGTGAGCGGGGGCCCGCGGGGCCCCCTTGGCTCATGGGCCCGGTCTCAAGTGCGACCGCTGCGACCCCTGTAGCTACGCCACTGGCACCATTTACCTCTGTGCCACCCATAACCTGCTGGTCAATGATCGCAGGGTTATTGCAGACAATCCCTACATCTAGGAGACCCCTTCCGATAATCTCCGCCTCTTTACAGGGTGAGTTTTTAATGTCTGAGGACTCGCTGGTCCCTCCATACACTTGGCTCACAGCAGCTGAACGACCACATTCACCGTCTTTTGGTTCCCTTCCCTGCACTACCCTTGCATGAGTACAGGGGTCGCTGGCACTCACATGGACTATACAGCCTGCCACAGGTGTTTGAAGTGTGGCGACCACTTGAGGGGGCTTATATTGCACTACAGGGGCCACAAACAATGCATATTCTGCAATACAAACCTCACCACAATCAGCAGGCATGCTAATGGTTTCAGCGTCATCATTGGCAACCTCTATAGACACTTTGTCTGCCCTGATGGCCTTACCTGGCACCTCACCAGTGACAGAGGACACATTCTCCTGTGCAACACTTCTCACTGAAACTTCCAAGCAGTAGACACTCTGCATCAATGGGGAGAGGTTTCCCTCACATCTCCTATACCCATCTCTAAGGGGGAACTCTCACTTCTATGGGGTACATCTACATCTTTCCTCAAAATCAAATTCACTCAATAAGCTGGAGCAATGGCAGACACATTTTGAAATGGGACCTCATCAAAGCATCCCGGCCATCCTCCTTGTGATCCTCCCACTTGGACACAAAATTGGCTGTGTTCACATTAGGCAACTCAGTCACCTTTTTACCCTCCGTAGGTTCAGCGGACACCTTGCTGCAAATGTTATCCATCTGCCGCTCGCCCCAAACCACAGGACATAATACCTCTGAGATACTGTTAATATGTTTCTCCATCTCCTGTAAGGAAAATTCATCCGCTGCCTCAGAACCAGACACTCCTTTACCATCTGGGGATTTAAACCCACTCCCCTGCCCCTCACTAGGGTTCCAGCATACACCCAGCTCTGTGGTGTCCAGCAGCTCACTCCTTCCATCACTGCTGTCTTTGTGACTATGGCAGAAAACTCTACTGGCAACACAGCAACCATTGAGGCAAGTGCAATCCGTAGTACTACAGAGCTCAGCACACATTTTCTCTACACAGGTATCTGCGGTCTCATTCATGCAGGCATACATCTTACCAGTGTCCGGACACACCCTCATTAAACTAGTCTCCTTACACCTTGTAGGAGAGCAAACATCCCCAGCATTCTCCTGTTTCCTTTCAGGCTGCCCACTGAACATGAAAGCTCCTCTCCATCAGCAGTCACACAGACCTGGCGGCCATCAATCCCTGGGCCCGCATTACCTGCGACTTGCAGGCTACAATCAGGTACACACAGTGCGCTGGGGTCCCTGGCAGACACACTCACCAACTGGACTCCAGACACTTCGCACACAGCTTCAGGGCCCGCACACTCATCTTTTTATAGAGGAAATGCCAAAGGACACTTTCGTTGCTAGGGGCAACAACTTTAGCTCCACCTGAGCCTGTAGGGTTAAACACCTGTCTCCAGATTGACATCAGCCCACCGGCCACCAGTCCCTGCTATATGACTCAGCACTGTTAATCATGACCGCTAGGGGCACCCTTGAGCTTGTCTGCTCTACAGCTGGGGCTGGTATTTCTGCAGAAGCTAACTCACACTCTGCAGCTACTGCAGAGTAACTGGAGTAACTGGAGCTGACTCTGGGACCCAGCTACACTTCCCCTGCTCAGGTAGTGAACCAAGCTGTTTAGTACAGGCACATTTATCTCAATGACATTTCCAATGGACAATATTGCACATATGTCCTGAACACAGTCCATCAGACTTTACAAGTCCACTTTTCAACATCTAAACTCACCACCCCAGACTTTTCTCAAGCCGAGCAGTGTGCTGCACCTTCATTTTTCACCTTCTGGTAACCAAACACATCCTGGACTTGGCTGACAGTCTCAAAACCCATGTCACAAATAAGTGGAACGTTCTTACTAGGTATGCGGTCTGGGTGCAGTCTGGACCTCTCCTGCTGACTGTCCCCATCAGCCATGGGTGGGGCTCCACACACCTGGAAACTCCAGGGCTTGGGGCTGCAACCTCCCCGGGCCTCCTTCCCTGAAGGGCAGTCAGGAGCACATTCTGCTGCTCTATTGCACCTCCAACACGGCTCCCTCTGCTGGACGGTGGTAGCAGGCTCCTGCTGACGAAATGGGTTGCCCTTGGTATCGGCAGCATCCATCTTGCTCTGCAGCACCACCTGCTCCGAAGTTAATCCCTTCTTGGACCGACGATATGGCCTCCTCGCCACGGGACATCCTCTCATGCACATGTCCACTTGTAGGCATCCCGCTGCACCATTCAGGCTGGTTACGCTTGGCAGCAGTCAGTTCTGTTTTGCCTTCTGGACATCCAGCCAGCAAGGCCGCTTGGATCATGGTAAGTCCACCCTATACAGACTGCGGTCTCTTATTTATAATGGCCTTCAGTTCCTGCTGCTGTGTCTCAAACTGCACACGGAGCTTGTCATTTTCTTCACGTTGCTTAGCCAATTGCTGGGCCCACAGCTCATTCATTTTCCGCTGCTGGGCAGTCGCCTCCTCAAGGTACTTCGCCAGCTCCTCCATGGCCAAAAAATTTTATGCAGCAGCAACACAGTCTCTCTTTTAGCAGCAACAATCTTGTTTAAGCACTGCTTCACAAACAGGCCTCTGGCCCTTTAAATCTTGCTGCAGCAACTTTAAACTTGTGCCACTCTTGCAACGACTCTTGCGCCACTTGTCTGTAGCCCTTCAGGCTCCACCTGTGTCAATACTTGCATGTGCCACTTATGCCCACGGCATCCTCCACCATATGTGGCGCTTCGCTTGCATCCGGACGCCCTCCTGGGCCGTCCTGGGGGTACTTAGCTCACGGATCGCCGTCTTTTGTAGGCGGAATGGCATACAGACACTGGGCTCCAGTTTAACACTGGCCTCAGCCAGTTTTATTGAGGCACATGCAAACAAACAAACAATACAAATAAAAAACCTCAGGCCGTCTGGCCACTGACTAACCACGTTAGTCCCTCTCTATCCGTGGCCTGGACCTAGCGTCCAGTACCACCAATGCACCTTCGATCTCACCCACTGGTGTAGGCTTCCCTCAGCCTCTTGGGGGGCCAGAGCCTCTCTCCAGCTCTGCTGCTCCAACTTCCAGGTAGCAGGCCACGCCCCCTGATCACCTGGAAAGACAGGCTTTTTCTAGCCATCCCGAGACTGGCCCAAAACCCGACATGGAACCTGGAGACCTGGGACGCGGGAACAGCCAACCACCCATCTGCAGCTGTTCCGGGGAAGCCAGCCCATAACAGCTGGATATCAGCCATGCTATATACAGCTGTCAGCAACCTAGTGTTGCTGACTGATAACAATTGGCTCCCCCCCACCAAGCTCAGGCTCTTGGTGGCACGTCTCTACCAGGACGACTCCACCTAGTGGCAAAGACAGGCAACTACCTGTAGTCACTTTGTCACAATATATATATATATATATATATATATATATATATATATATACATACATCGTGAAACAAAAAGAAAAAACAAGACGGGCGCGCAATAGTGAAGCCGGTAAGGTAAGAAATGTATTGTAGGTAGAAGCACTGTACCTGGTAAGGTTGTGCAGGAGGCACAACTCCCAATATTGCAGACAAACAACAGAGAGAGTGGAAGCTCCACGTGGTTCGGCACAGCAGCAGTGTATTCCCTTCAGTCCTAGACTCCGTAGAATCAGGTTAATCACAAAGGCAAACAAAGAAAAAACAAGGGGAAAAGTATTTAAACCTGCGCTCAGTGCTAGTAGAAAAAGATTCCAAGAATAAAAAGTTTTGAATCTTTATTCATATAAAATGAAGTGCGCGTCACTTCTAGGCAAATATAGTAGTAAAAAATATATAAAATATATATAAAAAAGATAGAACCCGACGCAGTAGCGTTTCGCACATGTATCAGTGCTTCCTCAGGGGTACTTAGTCAATCTGAACTGACCGTCTTAAAAACAGAAGTCATTAATCTACAAGTGTATCTAATTGTTTAATGAGTAGCACATTGGTAAACTGAAACACCTTCATTATTCTCTCAACCTAATTTTGAGCCATTCACAAAAAAGAGGAACTCTTTAGTTAATCAATAATAAGAGCCTAGTAAAATCCAGCAAGTTAAAATTACAAGCATATATAATATTGATACATAAGGGAAAAAAACATATGTCAAACTTAAATGATTATTGTCTCCGTTACTTCATTTAAGCCTTCTGGATGTATTGTTCTCATTTTATACATCCAGAAGACTTCTTTACGCTGTAGTGTTTGAAACCTATTCTGACAGAACTCGGGGATTTGTTCTATGGGTATGATAGAAATCATAGAAAAATCTCCTCCATGAGTCTCGTGCAAGTGGCGTGAGACACCTTGTCTCACGTCTTTTTTCTTCGTGCTTGCACGATGACCATTCAATCTGATGTGCAGGGGGCATTTAGTTCTACCAATGTATTGCTACCCACAGCAACATTGGATGAGGTAAACTACATAAGAGCTTGTACTATCTAAAGATTTTTTATGAAAAACATTTTTTTTCGTGGTAATAGAACGAAACCTCGAGGTTTCTACAATACTGTGACAACAAAAGCATCCTGTATGCCCACACGGAAAGCTGCCTTTTCTTTTATTATCCACAATGTCATTCTCATTTTGATTCATAGAGAGATTTTGTATTTTACTCAGTGCAATAAAGCTTTTGAAATTCGGAGCTCTTCTAAAGATGACGTTGGGTTTCTCTGGGATAATAGAACTTAGATAAGGGTCCCGCCTCAACAGCGGCCAATGTTTGCGTAATAGATTTTTAATTTTACTATGGTCAACATTGTACTTGGTTATGAGAGTACATTTTGAAAAGTTTTTATTCTGGATTCCCTTAGGTTTAACCTTTAGGCATTCTTGTTGTGTTAATCTGTTAGTTTTAGCTACCGCATCGTCTAGTAGCTACATTGGATAATTTTTCTGTTGTAACCTATTTTTCAAAATGGCAGCTTGTTGTTCATATTTCATTCTTTTTGCTTTCTTTTCATTTGACAATAAGGGATGCTTTTGAGCCAAGGCTTACAATAAGCACTTTTAAAATCTATAAAGCTATTGGTGTCAACAGTCTTGAAATAGGTCTCTGTAATAAAGTTGTTAGTTCCCTTAGTTATCTCTTTCCTCCCCATTTTTTTTTCTTTTTTTTTCTGTTTTAAAATTGGGGCAATTTTAAGGTCTTTATTTTCAAGGAAATGCGGGAAAAAGATAGCGTGCCAATACTCACCCCCTTCCCAATTAAAAGGGGCTACAATTTTACCGGGAAATCCCCCATTGATTTACAACTCTCCATCTTCTATTGGAAATAGTGGGTTTTGTGCCTCCCCCACAAACCCCATCAGGTACAAAATTAACGTGTGGGCCCTTATACAAAAACCGGCTTTACTATTGGGGCCCATTGTTTTTTCTCCTTTTCTTATACCCTTTCCCTTTAAAAATCCCGGGGTTTTGAAGGGTTTCCCAAAAATTTAAAAAGGGGTGGATTGAAAAAGGGCATTTAAAGATCCTAATTTAATCAATTTTTTGGGTTTAAAAAAAACGTTTTTTGAAACTGGCCCCAATAATGAAGTTATTACTTTTTTGGGGTGGATTACAATGAAGTTTGTTCCCCTTTTGGGGATTTGCACCAATAAATAGTAAAGTGGGATTTTTCATTAAAAAATTTTTTAAATGGGAAATGAAATACCTTTACGTTGGGTGGGTTTTTTTTTTTGTCTTTGTTTTTATTTTTTTTTTTTTTGGGGAAAAATCATTGTGGAAAATTGGGGAACACTTTTACTTTAAAAGAGGAAGTAAAGGGAAAAAAACTTTAAAAAAACGGGTCCAACAAAGAGGAAATTTGGGTTTTAAACAACCTTTTTATCGAACCCAAAATTTTGGAAAAAAGAATCGGAGCCCTAGTTAACAAAGGTTTTTCTATTTTTCCCCCTTTTTTTCTTTTTTTTGCCTTTTAAAATACATAATAGATAAATTAAAAATTTTTTATATATTATACTTTTTAACTAAATTTTTTAATTTTTAAGTTTTTAATTTAAAAAGATTAATTTTTAAATTAAAATTTTTTTAAGAAAATTTTTAAATATAAAAATGTTTTAAAAATTTAAAAAAAATTTTTAATAAAAATGTAAACAAAATTTTTTTACTAAATTTTTATTAATTATTGAATTTAATTTATTTTTAATAATTTTTTAAAATTGTATTAATTATTAAAAAATAAAATTTTTAATTACAAATTTATATTATTTGATTAAATTTAAAACGTAAATTTAAAAAAATAAACTTTTAAAAAATTAAATCAATTTAAATTTAAAAAATTAAAAATTTTTGGGGGGAGAGGGTTTGAGGGAAGGGGAGGGGTAAAAGGTTTAAGGGGAGGGTTAGGGTTTTAAAATTAGGGGTTTTGGGTTTAAAATTTTTAAATTTTAAAAGAAAAAATTATCAAAAGGGTGTATTTGGTCATGGAAAAAGGTTTAAAAATTAAAAAGTTTAAATTAATTTTTAAAAAAAAAGGCATTGAAAACCGATTTTGAAAAAATGCATCCCAAAAAACCGGCGTCCCAAAAAAAGCCTCAGCCGTTGCGTTTTTTGGGTATGTTTTTTGGATGCAGTTTTTTTCCCGGTAAAAAAAAGGGATCCAAAAAAAACGAAAATCCAAAACCGGTCCGTGTTGGGAAAAACCCCCAAGCCCCTTTTAAAACTTTTTTATTTAAAACTCTAAAGTTATTGGAACCCGGGGGAAATTGAGCATTTTTTGTAAACCAAAACCAGGAAAGGTCCAAACACATAATACCAACCTTTTTTTATTATAACGTCTTTCTCTGCAAGGCTCCAACCCCCTGCTTGGGTTTTAAAAAACCGCTGCAAAATTTAAGGGATAAAAAACCCCAGGTGACTCCAGTGCGAGGGACCCTTTTTGTAATAATTCCACCAAAATTTGTGTCTGCCCGAAACAAACTGAATGACCTTTATTCGGATTGAATTACCCCTTTAATTAACACTATTCTCACATGCCCGGATACTCCATCCTCTACCGACACAACGCTCATTTCCTTTCCTTTAAGGACCGACATTTCAAAATTTCCCCAAAATGCCCAAAGTAAAAAATTTTAAGGGCACCCTATTCAAGTCCCAACTAAATTCCCCCTTAAAAAGAACTGTGGGATAAACCCCGGCAGCTTATCATTGATAGGGGATAATCGTCAGCTCCCATTCGCTAATGAGGGCAACGGTTCCCACAGCAGGTGCCGTGCAAATCACGTCCCATGTAACACAGGTCATTAGCAGATATAATTGATGGGTTTGTAGGACATTTGCACTATAGACAGATGGGGACAAGATGATAAATAGGAGACTCTTTTCCTCCATCTTGGGACCTCCTGTCTTCTGGAATACTGACGCCTGCCAGAGGTGCGAAATCTCCACTGAGCGTATTATGATGCCTGTGAGTGTCTGGACACCTTTGTGCCTACAGGGTGACAGGTAACGAATGAGGAGGCTAAGGGACCCGTTCTCGGTCACATCTATGGTAATCATATCTAGCAGTAACACTAAATGAAGCTGAAGGTCAAAAGACCCGCGGGTAGAACATCTCCTGCTGAAGATCCAAGTGATGAGGAAGCTCAGACACGAAATGAAAGAGGTTATCTGTGACTAGAGATCTGAGCGCTTGTACTACAGGATGAGAAAGAGCAGGATGGAGGTATTTCATTTCGGCAATTATCTGTCAGGTGACCTTATGGGGGTGTAGCCCTCTGCTGTATATGGCGCCATAGATGTCTGGGAACACCCATGGTGAATTTTTCTGTGCATGGAGTCGATCGAATAGGACTGACTTGCAGTTTTCTGTACACTTCATGGATGGGAGTGGTGATATGCTGAGACAATTACAAAGAAGTCTGCACCCCTCGCTATCATCATCCATGTGATTGAACCCAGGGCTGTTTTAACAGCATTAAAAACAACACAAAACAAGAGAAAACAATCGCTTCCTAGTGTATAGGTGTCCAACGTACCTTGCTCAGTTGTGCATGGGGCAGGCACAACACTCCGCTTGCAGTGTCATTCAGCTGCCTCTAAGGCAAGCAAGATATTGGCGGATGTCAAGGATGTAATTCTACCGTTGTATAAAGCATTGGTGCGACCTCACTTGGAATATGCTGTTCAGTTCTGGGCCCCAGTTTATAAAAGAGATGCAATGGAGGTAGAGAGAGTGCAAAGACGAGCAACCAAACTTGTAAGGGGAATGGAGCATCTTAGTTATGAGGAGAGGTTAGTAGAATTGAACTTATTTAGTCTTGAGAAAAGACAGCTCCGGGGATACATGATTAATTTATATAAATATATGGTCCCTACAAAAAGTATAGGGAAAAATTAGTTCAATTAAAGACCCATCAAAAGAAAAGAGGACAATCACTTCGTCTGGAGAGAAATGGATTCATTCTCCAGAGGAGAAAAGCGTTCTTGAATGTAAGCAGTTTCTATCTGTGGAATGTCCGCCTGAGGAGCTGGTCACAGCAGGAACAGCTGAGGGTTTCAAGAAAGACAGATAACTACCTGAAACTAATAGAAGAGTGAAGAAATCAGCCGATACCTTTTAGAGGCTAACTGAGTATATTTGATAGTGAGCTTTCGAGAGGACTAGCTCCCTTCTTCAGACATGGTGTTATATAACAAACTGAAAATACACAGACTTTTTATACACAAAAGACCTGGATCTTCAAAGGATCTTAGATTTCTTAAAAATAACAAAATACAATATAAGTAGAGCAGTTATTTACAACAGGTCAAGAAATAAACAGTCTGGAAACTTGTGAGGCGTGACAGAGGGATCAGTAATTATTTCTCTTATCTATATGCAGTCAGGGGAGATTTGTTCCTCTCACAGTTCACACATAGTTTAACATGAAGCTGCTATGAATATTCAATCCATTTTGCAGAGTTTTAAATTTTTGCATTAATTTATATTCCCATTCCTTCCTCTCCCTCTGTGTCTTAAAATGTCCCATTAAGACCGTAACCTGCAAATCTTCCATGGAGTGATTTTCTCCAGAGAAATGTGCGGCCACTGGCTGATCTTTTCTGCTGTTGTCAATGGTGAATCTGTGTGAGCATGCGCTGGCTGAGTCTCTGCCCTGTTTCCCCAACATAGAGGCCTGTGATGGGACATTGCATACACATAATCAGATACACCACATTGCTAGACCTGCAGGAAAATGTCCCCCTAATTCTGTGCACCTGTTGGGATTGTGGGACAGGTACACTGTCAGTAGTGTGGATGTGCCTGCAGGTCTTGCACCTGTTCTGCAGGCAGGGTGAGGTGCCATTTTCAGGTGGGGCATTCAGGGCACTCCGGACAATAATATGCCGCAGGTTTGGTGGTTGCCGAAGGGAAAGGAGGGGGGGGGACTGGGAATATGTCTTTGAGTCTGTTGTCCCTATGTAGCACAGGTTGGAGTTCCTTGGCAATCTTTCGTAGGATCTCCAGCTGTGGGTTGTAGGTGACAACTAGGGGCACTCATTCTTCATTCTGGGTCTCTTTGTACGTGAGCAGACTGTCTCTGTTGATGGCTGCTGCTTTGCTGATTTGGTTATCTGTCAATTTTGGTTTGTATCCAAGTTTGATAAATTTCATCCTCAGATCCAGAAGGTGCTTGTCCAGGTCTGCTTTGTTGGAGCAAATACGATTGTATCATATAGCCTGGCTGTATATAATAGACTGTCTTGTGTGCTTGGGGTGGGAGCTGTAGTTTCTGAGGTAGGCCGTTCTGTCTGTGGGTTTGTGGTACACTGATGTGAGTAGCCGGTGGTCTTTGATGTGTATTGTAGTATCCAGAAAGTGGATTTTGCTCTCTGAATAGGTAAGCTTGAGGTTGATGGTGGGGTGAAAGTTATTGAAGTCATTATGGAATTGAATTAGGGCCTCCTCGCCCGCAGTCCAGATGACAATGATATCATCGATATAACGGAGGTACATCATGGGTTTGGTGGTGCATGTGGATAGATACGCTCCTTCCAGTTCAGCCATAAAGAGGTTTGCATACTGGGGCGCACATCTGGACCCCATGGAAGTTCCCATTTGCTGTAGATACAGGTCTTCTCCAAAAGTAAAATAGTTGTGGCTGAGTATGAACTGGATGAGCTGTGTGACTGGTTTTGTTGGGAGGTCTTGTTTCTCTAGGTGCACCCGACATGCTGCTACTCCATCCTTGTGGGGAATGTTTGTATACAAGGATTCTACATCCATGGTGGCCAAAATGGTGCCCTCAGGAAGTGGACCGAGGGCATTGAGTTTGTTAAGAAGGTCTGTGGTGTCCTGGATGTAGCTTGGAGTATCTTTGACCAGGGGTTTTAGGAGATTTTCCACCCAACCTGAGATATTCTCTGTCAGTGTCCCAATGCCCGAAATGATAGGCCTCCCAGGGTTGCCATCTTTATGGATCTTGGGGAGCATATAGAAGCAGCCCGGCTTGGGATCCTCTGGGATAAGCAATTCCACCTGCTTCCGGACCTGAATTGGAAACTTTTTTATCATATCCTTTAGTTGTTTCATATAGGCTTCTGTGGGATCATTTCCAAGTTTGCAGTAGTGGATGGGGTTTGACAGTTGTCTGTTTGCTTCCTGGATGTAGTCAGTGGTGTTCATTATGACTATTGCTCCCCCTCTGTCAGCACGTTTTATAATTATATCCTGATTTTCTTCAGTGAGGTGATAGCCTTCTGTTCCTGCAGGGTTAGGTTGTATATCTGTTTCTTTTGTTTCCCCAAGATCTCAGATTTTACCTTGCTTCTGAAACAGTCAATATATTTATCCAGTGCTGCATTAAGTCCAGGCCGTGGGGTCCAGGTAGATTTTTTGGTGGGTTCCTTATGGGCTGTTCTCTCAGAGTCGCTGCTGTATGGAAGGTCTTTTTCATAAAAATATTCCCTCAATCTCATTTTTCTGAAAAACTCCTCCATGTCGTTGCAGAGTTTGACATGGTCAGTGAGTGCTGAGGGGCAGAAGGAGAGACCTTTGGAGAGAACTGACATTTCATGTTTGTTTGGCTCATAGGAGGAAAGGTTCACAACACAGGTCTGCTGAGCTGGGCTGGTGCTTGTAGTTGTAGTGATGAAGCCTTTCTGTCTCAGTCTATGGAGCTTTCTCTTTTTGTTGTTGATAAGCATGTCCTGCAGTTTCCGGTAGTATGTGTGGAGTTTGGCCTTCATCTCCTCTGTGTCATTCTCCAGTGATGTCTTTAGGGCCTGTATCTCCTCCTGTGTTCTTCTTTTGTTGTTATAGGAAATTTTTATCATATTGTTCCGCAGCCTCTCAGATGTCCGAATACATAGTTGTTCTGCATATCGGCTGTTGTAGGTGTGCCGGGTTGGGTTCTGCAGAGTGAAGCCATTTGGTAGGAGTCTCTCCTTTTTGCATTTTGTTTAGAAGAAGATGTCGCTGTTGAGTTGTGCAAGTTTCTACCTGAAACTAAAGAATATTAATGCGTATGTAGCCATGTAAAATTCTAGATGCAGTCAGAGATGAGGTCTCCACTGGAGCAGATTGGTTCTTGCCTTGTGGGTTTCAGGGCATTCACCGGTGGAGAGGTTGGGCTTGAAATCCTTGTCTTCCTGCCTTCACCCACATTTTCCCCACCCTTGGTTGAACTTGATGTGCACGTTTATTTTTTCAACCGTACTTACTTTTTATCTATGTATATGAATTCTTGGTAAGTACTTATCAGGTAGCTGCAGCTGGTTCCCAGGCCTACGATACACGAGGGCCGGCAAGCTCAGACTGGCCCACAGGGAAACAGGGGAAACCCCCGGTGGGCCCCTGAACATGGAAGACCTAGAGTTGTTCTTTAAAAGCATATAGATCCTCAGGAGAGGCAGAAAAGCAGAGAAAGGGAGGCAAAAAGCAAGAAGCAGAGTAGAGGAGGCTTGTATAGTTATGTAACGTCATTTGCAGTAGCTATAGGTTGGGCCCCCAAAATAAACTCCAGCAGTGGGCTCAGAAACAACTCAAATGGTGGGCCCCTAGAATCAACTCCACCCCAGTCCAACACTGGGGGAAGATATAACTGGCAATGAAAGAGTACCGATATTGTCAGATGCCATCACGGAAACCTGTTTGGATGTAAACCCGGATGGGTGTGTGTCGGAGCCAAGCACAGACTACTCCTTAGAAGAAAAAAGAAAAAAAATTCTAAGGAGTAGTCTGCGCTTAGTTCTGACACGCACCTATCCGGGTTTACAGCCAAACCGGATTCCGTGGCGGCACCTGACAATATCGGTACTGTCACCATTGTTAAGAGCATTAAAGGGGTTTTCTCACTAGTATGTCTCACAGGTGTTACTCGGGTCCTAAAACATCCAGGTCACGGGCCCTCTGTGCTGTATTTTTCTCAATAGAGCTGGGTTCATGCAGCATTTTTCATGGTACAAATATTTATAGATGAAAAAACTGTTTCTCATTTAAGTGTTTTCCACTGACTGTATTTGCCTATTTTAAAAACCTAATTTATGCATGATAGCGTAATACCTTATTAAACAATAGTCATGCAGTTACCAAATAATACCCCTCTACATGGAGCAAATATCTCTCCAGACTCACTACCATCATACTGCGACTATAAAGACCAATGTACCATAAGACCAATAGAGCTACCTTAGTACACAAAAAATCAACTAAAACTGCCAGCCCATGACCACCTACGACCACCACATAGTGACTACCAGTTGTACACAGGTTCTCTGCAGAAATATAAGTGATTACAGTGCAGTTACATCCAGTGACTCACAGATGACATCTTCTCTGATGAGTCATTCATTTTCCCTAGCTGCTGTCATTTTACTCCTGTCCTTTGTACTACTAAGTAATTAGTCAAACAGTGTAAATAAATAAAAAGAAAAAGGACTCATTCAGATATATGCATGGAGAAAAAAATTTGAAGTTTGGTTCCTACAGAGATTTGAACCTAGGACTCCTATACTGAAAGGCAGAAGTGCTAACCACTCAGCTACTTTGTAGCTACAAACAGCTCTTTACAGAAACAGACCTTTGTTTGAGTAGAGTGAGCAAACTGTGGCGAAAGTCATAGTGATGTCAAGCCTACTGGGTCACATGATATGCAGTTCAAACAAATCATACATGCCCCCTTTGGAACACACAGAGAGCTGAAGCAGGAGAAACCAAGCATGACATGCCTTTGTGTTAAAACCTCTTTAACAGCAGGGATCAGAGCCTGACTCCAATCCCTGCTGTTAACGGCGGTGGTCAGCTCTATCAGTGAGGGAGCCCACTCCATATTCCTGTCTCGCCAGCGCAATGTAAATTTAAGGTGCAGAACGGGAAAGCGTTAAACAAGTAGGTTCCCATCTATTGGCAGCAAGGAGGAGACTGGAAGACGTTGAGCAATTGAAATACATAGTAGTTAAAGAATGTGCAGCTAGTTTCCATTATACATGGATTTAAAGGGATTTTCCTACCTTGTAAGCCACCTCATAGTTTGAGAACAGGGAGATGGTCCCTGGACGCACTTTCACAGCTCAACCCCATTCATGTCTATAGTTCTCAATATATACCCAAGTACACTTATTGGTCTATATTGGGGACTCTCATAGAATTGTGTGGGAAGAACTGTGCAAGCCCAACCATCTCCCCATTTTCTGAGGTCATCTCAAAGTAAGCCAGGAAGTGTCCTCAGAGAGGATTTTACAAAGTGGGAAAACTCCTTGAACTTTAGGATTTAGTAACTGGAAGAAATCGTCTGATGATTCCCCATATGTGTGATGAAACACAAGCAAAAAATTCTTAATATGTGTTCAAGATGCATCCATATCGTCCGCCTCCTCTTCTTACTGACCTCAGATCAGACTAGTCTCTTGCTGTGAGGCAGCTTGTTCCAGCAGGAGCTCTCCCCCACTACCTGGAATGGTGGAGAGATAGAGCCTTATTGTCTCTAACAGGATCCTACAAGAGATTGTGTTTTAGGAGTTTGCCCATAGTGCATACTGTAACGTGTATTAATTCTGGGTTATGTAGGTTTATATCACATGAAGCATTTCTAAGTAAAAAACAGAGTAAATCTTAAAAGAGATATTGATAGTCCTGATTACTCCACCCACAAAGAGTGATTTGTCAGTTTACTCTGTACACACACTGATACAGGGAAAAATGCTAATCACTATATGTGGGCGGGGTAAGTAAGACTCTCACTGTCTTATAAGGATTAGTATCAGGATTTTTGCTATTTTTCATTCATATACCCCTATATGTCACAGAGCTAAGCTCCTCTCCTCTATCATATAACCCTATATATTACAGAGCTCAGCTTCTCTCCTCTATCATATAACCCTATATGTCACAGAGCTAAGCTCCTCTCCTCTATCATATACCCCTATATGTCACAGAGCTCAGCTTCTCTCCTCTATCATATAACCCTATAATCACAGAGCTCACTTCTATCCTCTATATAAACCCGAAATGAAAGTAGCCTCAAAGGGTTTCTGTCCTTGTGTGGGGCCAAATTATCTTAAAAATAACAAAGGGTGCACCGAGAAAACAAATCACAACATGCCCTGCTGCTATGAAAGTGCTTTCTGCATTATTCACAAAATGGTGGTTTATTATATACCTTTGCAAATTAGTAGATAAGAAGCATCACATGTACCTGGCTGTGAGGGTCTATTGGCACGTCCTTATCTACAGACCCCTCCTCACAGCTTCAGGAATGTCTGAACACAGGGTGTAACTTCAGAAAAGGTGCCATCTTGGATTACACGACGATGTCTACAAGCTACTACAGGCGGCCATTTTGTTTAACACATTAATGACAAAAGATATACCTACAGCTTTACATGCTGTATTATATAGGTATGTGCCTAATATATATATATAAAAATATATATATAAATATATATATAAAATATATAAAAATATTATATATATATAATATATTAATATATATATATATATGTAATGGTGGTGGGGGCCACTTCTTTTAGGTTCTTTTGAATTGTGGGGAGAGACGATGTGGGACTTAGTGTACCGGCGTAGAAATAAAGACAAAGGACACAACAGTTGCTGACCGGGAGAACCGTGGCTTTACTTCTTTTCTTCCTCCAGCAACGACACTTGCAGAACAATCCTGTCGCACGCATAGAGAGTCACACAGCACAGGAACCATGCACTCGACCAGCAGTACCCGAGGGGGCTTCCTCCATGCCAACCTCACTGCTCTAACCTGACTGTCCTTCAGTGGTTCTTCCACTCAGCTCAGGGGGATGCCACGTCCGTCCTGCTGTAGTTGAGGCTCCTTGCCCCTTCTCCTATGCGCTCTGGCCAGAGGGCGAAGTTCTGCCCCGGCTCTCTCCCAGCTTGCTTATGCTGTAAACAGGGTAACTATATACAAGTCCTTAAAATCCTAGGCTTGCTTCTTGCCCTTCCAGCTGGGAAACGCCTCCTCTCATCTCCAGCCAGAAAGCAGCGCGCCGGACCAGGCCACGCCCCCTAGGGGAGGCGCGCCATGACCCGGCGTGCTGGGCGCGGCCAAGCCGCGGGTACGTGCGGCCGGAAGGGGAGGCTGAAGGAAGGTGATGCAAGGCATCAGTACCTCCCCTTCCGCCCGTTAGTGCAGTCGCGCCACGAGGCAGCAGTCAGGAGGGACGTTGGACTGCGCTCTCCCCTCGTGATGGCCAACGCTAACATTGAGATGCTGCGGCGCTTGGCGGCGTCGCAGGGGGCCGCCTGGCTTGAGGTGGCTGTTAGGGAGCTTCTGAGTGGGGCAGGGGACCCGGCCTCTGAGCGCAGCGGTGCCCCTGGTGCTGGGGTTGCCGCGGAGACTGCTTTATCAGGGAGCTGTAGTGGTCCTGGGAGTGTGGTCGAGGATCCGGTGGCCCTCTCTGGGGGCCGCAGGGCCGCAGTAACGCCCGCACAGTCCGGGGGTAGCGGAGCTGGCCGCAGACGCCGGGCTCGCCCACCGCAGCGGTTGAGCCCGGACTACACCCCCAGGGCTCGCCGCCGCCAAAGGAGCCCCTCTGGGGACCCTTCAGGTCAGGGGGGCAGGCTCCAATCCAGGGGCCGGCCGCCGATCTGGAAGGCATCCGAGTAGGCCCGGCGGCCGCGGAGGGGGCGGGTCTGGCCGCAGTCGGGGGCTCGATGGCCCCCCCCCAGGTCGTCCGTTCGTTCAGGGGTGACGGTGGCCCCCCCCCGGGCGAAGTGCCGGTGGGGGGGGCCACCGGGCGGGGGGGACGGAGGTGACAGTGGGGGGACCCCCCTTCAGAAGGGAAAAACGGTGGGGGAAAGGGACGGACGGGCGACAGTCGGTGGGCCCCCCCGGCGCCTCAGACGATTCGGGCCTTTTCCGGGCCCGGGCATGGCAGTTGCCTCCCCCATCTCCGGACCTCGCCGGCCCCGGCCCCCCCCTATTGGGTACTGGGGGCCCTTGCCCCCGGTCGTGGGACCCGAGTGAGAGGTGCATTCCTTCGAGACGGCCATCTGGTTTCCCGGGGTGTAGCGGCTGGGGGGCCCAAAACCCCCACGCGCCTGGGAAAAAAAAAAATCTTTTTTCAATTACTTTCCCATCTTTTTTTTCGGTGCAAGGGGGTTAACTGATAGTGGGTCGCCCGCTTACCCCAGGGAACTGGAGTGCAAGTTGGGGGGGGTTTCCCCCGGGGGATCTGGGGGGCTAGCGGCGGCTTTTGGGGTTTTTTTTGGCGAGTTTGTGGTTCGTGAGAGGGGGGTCGGCGGGGTCCCCCCTGTAGATGCTTGGGTGGCCCCTGCGTTTCCCCCAGGGGCCCCCGCCAGGGTAGAAAGGGGGGGGTCCACTTCCCAGCTGGCTGTCCCAAAAAGGCGGGGAGTGAGGGTGTCCGTGCAGAAGAAAAGGCCCTCAGGAGAGCGCGTTTGGTGACAGGCAAGAGGGGAAGTTTTTGTTTGTTTTGAAGGCCCCTTTGGGGCTCATTTGAAGCAAGAGGGGGGAAAAGATCGGGAAAGGGACGAGTATGTGGAACTTCCTTTGCTGCCATTGGTGAAGTTTAATTTAATAAAGGAAGAAGGATAAGTAAGAAAGGGGAAGGGGAGAAGCGCCGGTGGCGACTATTCCGAAAACTTTTGCCATTGGTTGCAAGCTTTGCGATACGGGCATGTCATCGGGAAAAAGCCCCCCCGGAAAAATTGTTCGGGCCTTTTTTTTGCATATGGTGCTTTGGGGAGGCCCGGGGGCGTAGGGGGGTCAGGCGTGGTTTGCGGAAATGACGAGCATTTTTCTCAGGGGAAGCGGTTCGTCCTTCCATCAGGTGGGACCAGAAGGATACGGTCTTGGGCTGAATTATGGCCCCGCGAAGTTCGGGCAGCCTTTCTGGGGGGGCCGGGTCAGCCGGCCCAAAAGGAGGGAGCGGGGGTAGTTCTACAGGGTCTCACCGGGGGGGTTCAAACAGGGGTTTGCTGGCTGTTTAAACGGTGGGCATGAAATTTTTGGGCCCGGGTTGCCGTTTCAGGCAGTTGCTCCTTCTGGCAGCTCCTCCCCCCCAGTTACCCTTGTTTTAAAAAGGGTGGGGGCAGAGGGGCCGGTGGAGGTGGGCAAGGGGGCGACCCCGGTGAGACTGGGGCCGTGGAAAACCTTTTCTAGCCCGTTTTCCGTAGGAAGGCAGGGGATCGTTGTCGGGGGGTTTTCGGGAAAGGGGTTTGTCACCCCGCCCCCGGCACAGGGGTACCTTTTTTCTACAAGAATTTGCGGTCGCCCACAGCATCCGGAGGTGGTGGCAAAAAGTTGGCAAAGGAGGTACTTGGGGGGGATGGCGGGTCCTTTTGAAGCTCTCCCCCTTTCCGGATTTGGGGGTGTCCCCTCGGGGGGGTGGTGCCTAAAAAAGAGCCAGGAAGTTCGGCCATCCCCCCTTTGTCCTTTCCAAAAAGGTCAATCGGGAATGCTGGTTAACACCGGAGTTTTGTCCTTGTTATACCTCTTCGATGAAGCGGTGTCATTAGTGCCCGTCATGGGCGGGTTCACTGATGGCAAAGGGGGGATATCGAGTCGGCTTTTTAGACTTTAACCGGTTCATGCAGATATTTTTTGAAATTTTTTAGGGTTTTTGGGACGGGAAGTTTTTTGTCGATCTTTTTTTCCCGAGGGTTGCTCGCACGTGTGCCTATTTCGAGGTTTTTAGCACATTTTTGGAAAGGGGTGGTTCGGATTTGGTTTTTTGAGTTCGATCACCATTCTTGGATGTTTTTTTATGTGTGGGTCCGGGGGTCCCGTTTTGGGGGTCCTTGCTTGCTCCCTGATTGGGGTGACGGATCGGTTTGGTGTCCCGTTGGCCCTGAAAAAGAGGGAGGGCCCAAAGACGTTTTGTTTTCGGGGGAATCTGCATTGTTCAGAGAAGATGGATGCATTTTACCGGGGGAAAGTTGGGATCCTTGGGGCAAAGGTTGGGCCGGGTTTTGGATTGCGAAAAATTTCCCCCTTTAAAGGGGCTTCTCGCTTTTGGGGAAGCTAAATTTTCGCATGAGGATTTTCCAAATGGGGCGAGTGTTTTTGAGTCGGTTGGCCGGGGCGAGCGATTAAAAAGCGCACCATTCGTGCCCTGATTGGACCCCAGGGGATTTAAACGTATGGGCCAGCTTTTTGGAAACGACAAGGGGCGGTCAAAATCTTCTGCAGGGGGAATTGTCAATCAGGGATCGATTCTTCACGGATGCGGCGGGGCAGTTTGGGCTTTGGGGGGCCTTTGGGGAGTTGGGGTGCGGCCCCGGGCCTGAGGTTTGGGGGCCGCTGTGGGTTATTAGGAATTTGGCGTTCCGGGAATTTTTTTCCCATTGTGGTGGGTTGGAGTTGTGGGGCGAAAATTTTTCGGGATCGGGGTTCGTTTTTTCTGTAAAATTTGGGGATATTTTTGGCGTTTAAACAATCTGACGGCTTTTTTCGCCCCCCGATGCTCTTTGCGATTGCGGGTTTTTGAGGTGTTGGAGCTCAATTGGGGGTTAGGGCAACATGCCCCCTGGCCAGAACCCGTCGCTGACTCTCTTTCTCGTTGCATGGGACCGATTCCGAATTTGGCTCCCGACAGCGAGCCGGGGGGGAATGCCCCCAGTCATCTATGGACCGTGGCCCTTTGGGACCAGGGCCAGTGTTTGGGCGTCCTTCAGGTGGGGCCTGGGGCCCCGTACGAGGGGGCGTGGGCGAGTGGGCAGATGGATAAGGGTTTGGGTGATGTGGTTCGGGGAGGATCACATTGGGCTTTGCGGGCTGGTTGGGGGGGGCCCCTGGGGCTTGGGGGTCGGTGTCCCAGTTTCAGATTATGTCGGGGGTAGCGTTCGGTTTCAAGATGCGGAGGGGGCGTACTTGACCAAAAATTTCTGGATGCGGGGGCCCCCCGGGGGTTTTAGGGCAGGCAAGGGGCAAGGATCTCGGGCCGTAGTGTTTTCTCGCTGGGGCGTTGGGGAGGTGTGGGCATGTTGCTGCTCGGGGTACGAGGCAACGTTGTTAGGTTGGCTTTACTTGGGGTTCTTCCCGGGGGATTGGGGTTGGTTGGGGTCTCCCATCGGTAGGGGGGGGGAGGCCTCACGGTGTTTGGAATGGGGAAATCACAAAAACCCGGCTGGGCGTTCAAAGAAAGGATAAGCCGGCAAGGAAGGCGGGTCCAAAGGGGGGAAAAAGGGTTCCAATGGCCGGGGGTGTTGGGGATTTTGGGTTTTTGGGGGCCAAAGGGGGTTGTGTAGCGGATGGCACAAAAAAATTTTCCCCGGTTTCCCTTTACCGGGTATTTAGGCGTTTGGTGGCGGTTTGGGGTTGACCCCGCCCCTTTTTTTCGCCGCATTTGTTTCGGTTTGGGGCGGCTACTGAGGCAACCCCGGGTGGGGCCCCCCATGAGGTGGTGCGGAGGATCGGGAGAGGGGTCCGTGGTTTCGGTTTTACTCCGGCCGCATTGGTGTCTTAAAGGGGGATTTTGAGGGGGGGTTCCGGGTTTGCTGTTACTGTTTTTTTCCTTTATTCTCCTTTTGTCCTCCGTTCCTGTCTGGATCCTGGGCATTGTACTTCACTGGGGTGCGGAGCGAGCTGATATGCCCGGAAAATCGGGCCCAATTTGGGGGTTTCCACGGGCGTGCGGGGGTGCGCTGGGGGTCCGGGCCCGGATGCGGGGTTAGGGTAGTTCGGGGGTGACACGGTTTTTCAGCCCTGGACAGGGGCCCCCAAAAACATTTTTATTGCATGTCGGGGGGAATGTTTTTGGTTCCCCGACATTTTGGGAATTAACACTAAAAAATTTTTAAATTCGATTTAAATTTCGTTTTTGGGGGTCTTCCCGGGGAAAGGTTATTGTTGGTCCGAAATTTTGTGGCGACATCACTGAGGGGGGCCCCTGGGGAAAAGGTAAAAAGCAAGGATTAAGGTGAATAGGGGATTTTGGAAGTTTTGGGGGCCAGAATGGGGGGTGGTTGTCAGGCATTTTGGGAAATTTGGGGTCTGGCGTAACAATTTTGGCGGTTGATGGCGTCCCTCTGATGCTTTTGGGTTGGGGCCTTTGGTCGCTGGGCCCTTCAAGAAGGCATTGAAAGAGCCTGGGCCTGGGGGGGGCCTCGCATCCCCGGGTTCATGGTGTCGTGGTGGGGGGGGGTTCTTGGAATTTGGGCGAGGGATACGCTAGGGAGTATTCGGGGGATGATTCCCCCATGGTTGGTGTGGTGAAAATCGGCCTGGCGAAGGTGGGGGGCTCTTTCAGGCTGGTACCCTGCAGAGCAAAAGGGGTGAGCCATCTTGTATGGCTTTAGGACCCCCGAGCCCGGGATCGGGGGGTAAATGGTGGTTGGTTCCCTTCGGGGGGTTTTGGCGCCAGGTCGTTGGTTTTGGGTTTCCAAGGGCCCCTGCCCCATCTGGTTTTGGTGGTTTGGGAGTTAATGTTTTCAGTTCTTATGGGGGGTATATATAGAATTTTGTTCATATTTATATAAATTGTATTTTTATTGGTATGTGGGGTTTGTGGGCGGTACAATATAGTAATATTATACATATTTGGAGAATTTTTGTGTTAATTTTATGGGTAATTTTGTTTTTGGCACTTTTTTTATGTTTTTTATTTTGTTAATAAAACGGGCCCGTGGCCCTATAAACCCAACCCGGGAAATTTAAATGTGTTATTTGCAAGGGGACAGCAGGGGAAGGGTGGTATTGAAAAGGGGTGGGGGGAGGGGGGGGGGTGGGGGGTGGTTTGGGTGAAAGGGATCAGCGCTGCAGGGGTCAAAACAGCGCCCGGACCAGGCCACCCCCTAGGGGAGGGCGCCCAAGACCCCGGGGTGCTGGGCGTGCCAACCCCGGGACGTGCGGCCGGAAGGGGGAGGCTGAAGGAAGGTGATTCAAGGCATCAGTACCCCCCCCCTTCCCCCCGTTTTTGTAGTGCCCACGGGGCCCCAGTCCCACCCCCCCCCTAAATTTTTGGTTTTGGTATGGGAAAATTTGAAAGGGAGTTTGTCATGGGGCCGTTGGCGGCGGGGGGTTTTGGAATGGCGGGAGATACGCTGGGGAGTCATTCGGGGATGATTCCCTCATGGTTTGGTGAAGGTGAATCGGCCTGGGGGAAGGTGGGGGGCTCTTGCAGGGTGGTATACCCCCGAAGCAAAATGGGGAGCCCCTTGTATGGCTTTAGGACCCCCGAGCCAGTGGAGAAAGGCTGGGGGGGAATTTTGGGTTTGGGTTCCCCTTTGGGGATTTTGGTCGCCAGGGTCGTTGGTTGGTTCCAAGGACTCTGCCCCATCTGGTTTTGGTGGTTTGGGGTTTAATGTTTACAGTTTTATGGGGAAAGGGAAATTTATTTGTATATTTAGTTCATATTTTTTATAATAGGAAAATATTGGTATGTGGGGTTTGTGTTGGCGGTACAATATACGTATAAATATACATAATTGGAGAATTTATGGTTTAATTTAGGATTTTTGTTATGGCACTTTTTTTATGTTTGTATTTTGTTAAAAAAACGGCGCTGGGCAATTAATCCAACCGGAAAAAAGGGTTATTTTCAAGGGGGCACAGCAGGGGAAGGGTTGGTATTAAAAGGGGTGGGGGAGGGGGGGGGGGGATTTGGTTTGGGCTGAAAGGGGGATCACGCTGCGGGGTCATGATGAATCCTCTCTGGCTTCTCCCACTGGCAATCCAGGGAAAACTAACTCTAAAACTACTTTTTTCCCCTAGGGAATTTTAAACCCCCCCCGCCCCCCCCCCCGACAGCAACCCCCCCCTTTTGCCCTTCACAGAGACTGCTTCTATTGGGGAGGGGTTTTGACGCGCTGTTGCTAGGCAAAAAACCCATAACTGGGGCACATCTTAAAAAGGAATCTATGGCCTTCTACTTAACAATTTCCCTTTTTCGCTTACCTAAGACCTTACCACACTACGTAAGGGCG
>JAODAL010023119.1:0-17500 GCA_025379985.1 Phyllomedusa bahiana
TCCACAAAGTCGTTTTAAATAAATAGTCATTGCTTGAAAATGAATTTATTTTTGCTTGTTTCTCAACATTATAACAAAAGTCTTATATTTAGCATACGAAATTGGTAGAAACACAGGTTAGTGACAAACCATTTTCACAAATTAATAGACATTATAAAAGGTAAAAGCAAATCAAGATACAATCTCATGATGTTAATGTAAAAGCCATATATAAAAACTTTAGCAAAAAAGCAGCTGACATTATTGCTAAAGTTGTAAAAGGAACGTCTATACTTCACTTAAAAAGAAAGCTTTTGCTTTGTGTAAGGAATGCAAGACCAATTTTACCTAAGGTGCAGGTTGGGGAAGGCGGTCACCTAGGAAATAGTGACCACAATATAATAAATTTCCACTATCCCCTAATAGGTTTTTTTTTGATGAGCCACTAAAACACTGAACTTCAGAAAGGTGATGTTTGATCAGCTTAGAAAGGCTTTTAGCCTTATTGTCTAGAACAATGTCAGAATATTTATAAAAGCAGCTTATATTATTATTATTGGAGGTTTACATCTTATAGAAATAAAAGGGTTAAACCCTGGGAAAACAATTGAAATAGATAAAAATGTAATGGTGATACTAAATGCCATAACAAAGTATTTAAAGGGAACTTGTCCGGTTACATACCTACCTACCTACCTACCTGCCTAAAAGAGTGACCTACTGTATAACTACCTACACACTGGGGGGCCTATAGATCCACCAACCTACTGGGAGCCCTATATACCTACCTACATACTGAGGGGCCTATATACCTACCTACCTTCTGGGGGACCTATAGACTGACCAACCTACTGGGGGACCCTATAGACCTACCAACTTAAATGTGATGGTTGCATTTGGTCATGATCTAGTAGTATTATTTGGTCCTTAACCACTTACTGCCCCAACGAGGTTTGACCTCCCTGACAGAGCCCCATGTTTGAAATCTGAGATGTGTCACTTTATGTGAGAGTAACTTTTTGATACTTCTAACTATCCATGTGATTCAGTGTTTTCTCGTGACACATTGTGCTTTTAGCTAGTAAAAAAATTTGGTCCATTCAATCCTTCTTTATTTGTGAAAAGTATCAAAATGTCGTTAAAATTTAGAAAAATTTGCCATTTTCAAGGTTCAAAAATGTCTGCGTGTATGACAGATAGTTATTCCACACAAAATATTTTATAAATAGCATCTACCACTTGCTTGTTAAAAAGCAAAACAAAAGACATACACAAAACAATTAAATAAAAACATATATTCAACCTTTATATACATATGTCACCCTTTACCCTTTACAGATGCCAATCACCCTAAAAAAAGTTAAAAAATAAATAAAGTAAGCATATTTGGTATCGCCATGTTCTTGACTTATGGGTTCCAAAGTCTTTATCAGTGGGTGAAACTAAAAAACAAAAAAAAAAACTCTTCCTCTCCCTTCCTTTACCCACATTTTCTCCCCCTTACCTGATGTTGATGGAAATATGTATTTTTTCAGCAACTATGATCTAGCCTATAAATCTGTCACATTATTTAACCTGCACGATGAACGCCATAAAAAAAAACCCAGTGATACAATTATGATTTTTGTTAGTCCTGTAGCACCTAACATGGATTAAAAAGGGATCAGAAATTCATATAAATGCCATAGTGGTACCAATGGAAACATCAGTTGATCCTGCCAAAAATCCCTTCACAGATCTGTATATGGAAAAGTAAAAAAGTTCTGGCTATCAGAAGATAGCGATGCATAAATATTGTTTTACAAAATAAACCCCCTGTATTTTCTAAAGTGCTAATACATAAAAAAAATATATATAAATTAGGTATCACGTCGACCCACAGAGTAAAACTAACTTGTTACGAATACTGCACGGTGAACACTGTTAAAATTAAAAAACACTACAACGCTGCAATATTTTCTTCCTTGCATTGCCTCCCAAAAGACGATCAAAAAGTTTTGTCCCCACAAAATGGTACCAATAAAAACATCAACTCATCCCACAAAAAACAGCTCTATATACAGAAAGATAAAAATAGAGATAGCTTTAAATCAATGGCGATGCAAGAACATGTTCTCCTTTTTTAAATAAAAGTGTTTTCATTGTGTAAAAGCAGTAAAACAAAGAAAAATATATAACTTGGATATAACTGTAATTGTATCCACCTGCTCAGTAAAGGTAATATGTCACTTATACCGCATTGTGACCGCTGTAAAAAGGAAAAGAAAACTACTAGGATTGCTCTATTTTATTCATTCCGCCTTCCAAAACCCTTGATAAAAAAAAGCTATCAAAATGTCATATGAACCCTATAATGGTACCACTGAAAATGTCAACTCATTCCGTTAAAAACAAGTTCTTATACAACTGAATATACAGAAAAATACAAAAAAATATGGCTATGAGACCATGACGATATAAAAAAAACTATTTTTTACAAATGCATTTCTATTTTGTACACGTAATAAAACATAAAAAACGATATCAAATTGTTATTGTAATTGTCCTGACCCACATAGTAAAGTTATCATGTCATTTATACAGCACGACGAATGCTGTAGAAATGAAATTCAGAAAACAATGGCGGACTTGCAAATTTTTTTTTCAGATTTTCACAGCCCAATGGTAAACTATGGAACACCGGTGCACACAAAGGCCAACATGTGCCATTTTTTGGTGCCCATTTGTAGCGCCTGAACTTGAACCTTTCTACTGGGGTCATAATTTATGCTTTCTAGCTACAAAGCAACAATTCGGGTCGAAAACCATTTTTTAAAGTGGTCACCTGTTCCAGCTAATGCAACTGATTTGCCGAAAAAGAGTCATAAAGTGGGATTCATCGGTTGTAGTGTAAACACCCCCCGGGCAGGCCCCCATCTAAAGCCATTACCAAACCCAAAATTTGGAGTGCGCCTAAAAAAAACAAATGAACGGGCCCTCCCAATTTTCGGGCTAAAAAGATGCCAACTGGCGCACCCATAAATACATTCCCCCAAAATGCACAAAAAACCCCAATGAGTTCCCAAGGGTTTAATCAAAAGGGGGGAAAACTGGAAGGGTTTTTGCTGTTCGGGTATTTTGGGGGCTTTGAAAATTTTACAACACCCAAAAAAAACCTGCATTCCAAAAGCCAAACACATTTGTCCCTTTGCACCTTTACACCTTCCATGCACCCAAATAGCACAAAAGGGGTTTTGTTGAATTGGAAGAAATTTTTTAAAAAATTTTTTGGGCCCTTTTTTTCCCCGGGATTTTCAAATAAAACTAAAGGTTTTTTTAGGGTATTTAAAAGTTTTGCACCTTGGGGCCCACAAACCCAAATGGTACCTAAAAATAACCCTTTATAAAAAAATAAAGGGCACATAGGATTTCTAAAAAACAAAATTGAGAAAACAATCTCTAATCAATGGAAAGGTAAAAGATAAAAAAAAACTTTTTCCACAAAAAGTACACACAGATTTAAAAAAGGGGCCTCTGTCAAACAGGTCAGATCTGGCTGTGGCTTAATATTACATAATAATTATAATAATACATTGCTGGTAGTATAATAACAACCAGCATGAGGATTGCAGCACACATCTTCCCTGTGCTTACATGCTGCACACTATTAGGCCACATCTTTTCGGGACTCTTCATTCTCAGGGAAATCTTCTGATTGCCAAAACTGAAAGGTTGTCCTTTTAATATAATAAGGAGTTTTAAGGTATGTTCATACAACAATTTTCAATGAGGAATTTAACGCGGATTTGGCTTTGAATTCTATGTCAAAATCCTTGTGTAAATAGACTGCCATTCATTTGAAGGGCCCTCGTCTATAGTTTACACTGTGAACTTCAGCGTTCATTTCTATGGTGAAAAAAAAAAAAAAGGGATTATCCATTCTTTTAAAAAACCCTAAATCCCAGGCCTGATAAAACCAGCAACATTTTTTATTTTTTTGCCTCGTTGCGTTTCAACAGTCATAACTTTTTTATTTTTTCAATTACGCAGTTGTATGAGGACTTGTTTTTTGAGGGCATAGTTTAAGCTTACATCTAAATTACTGCAGAATTTTTTTTTTTTTTTAATTCTACAGGTTATTATGGTTATGATTATTATAAATAATGTATGTGTAGTTTTTTCCGTATAATGTATGCACAATAATTTTTTATTCAATATTTATTATTTTATTTATTTTTCCACACTTTTCATGCTTTTTATATTTTTTAATCCCTTTAAGGGATAACTATTGTGCAATATTTTTTCCACTTGGTAATGTATTAGCATACATGAATATACTAATACATTACAATATGTGTCATTTTGACATAGGCAGCAGTCAGGTCATTACACAGTGTGCCTTGACTGCAGACTTGTTATAGAGACAGCTCCGAGGCTATCCTAGGTCCCCAGGGCTGACTGAACAGACATTCCCCGTGCTCTATTGGGTCACCGGGAGCAGGATAATGCCTTTTAATTTGTCGTGGTCACGGACCACGGCAATCAAAGGTTTAAGTGCTATGACTTGAGGTTTCCTCCCTTTCTCACCACTTACACAGACTGCTAAGTACAGCTCTGTTGCTAGAGCAGCCATGGTGCTGGTAGCTGTAAAACGCCTCTTTCTGCAGCAACGTCTTTAGATTGTAAGTCTTTGTGGACAGGGTCCGCTCTCTCTTTGTACCAATTGTTTGTCAGTTATCGTCACCATTGTACTTGTTTGGTCCTATGTTATGCATGTAACACCCCTGAAATGTACAGTGCCTTGGAAAAATAATAATAAAAATGAATTATTAAAAACTTATGCCGTGATACCAAGAGGGGATTTTATAATACTGGTTTACCAAGTCTCCTCAATACTCTCAGAATATTTCAACCATACTACTCACTCTGGAAATCTCCCATTAGATGCCAAGGTAGTGCATGGTATATTAAATTTTTCCCAAAGATTGTTCCCATCTTGTTAATAAATACATAAAAATTATCCAAAAAATAAAGGCAGATAGATTTCAGACTTTCATTATAGAACTGACTGACTCCTCTCTTAAAGAGGGTTTGCTCACCATGCAGTTTTACAGTCACAGACAGCTTTTCTTTCATTTTGGCCTCCTCTGGCTGTGGGTAGTTCTATAGCAGTGATCAGCATATTTAGTTTCTCAGTAACTAGCTGAAACATTACAAAGAGCAGTGCAGGAAAGCTGATATTCATTAACAAAGCTCTAATGATTGAAAACAATTGCTTATCTGTAAACAAAAGCTAATCTTTTTAGAGATAATTAGTCTGCTCTGAGTGAGCTTACCAAACCACTGTGACCTCACTCTCTGATCTCTGCTCTAGTCAGATAGCAGAGGTATGGTAACCATAGAAACTTGTATGCATTCAGAACAGATACAATCTCCTGAGAAAAGT
Organism: Phyllomedusa bahiana; assembly: GCA_025379985.1. NCBI lineage: Eukaryota > Metazoa > Chordata > Amphibia > Anura > Hylidae > Phyllomedusa > Phyllomedusa bahiana. The sequence goes on from JAODAL010023119.1 coordinate 5,405, forward strand.
TAAATCAAAAGGCCAATGTATTTAGAAAAAGTCTTCAATTACTTGTCCATACATGTTGATAGCTAATCTTTGTAGTAATAAAACCCCTTTAAGAGTGGTTCATTCAAGTTACAGTTACAGATCTGGTGATGGTAGCACTGGACTAAGTGAGGCAACATCCACATTTCCAGTCAGGGAATAGATTGATTTGGTTTGTGAAGTGGTGTGGCTTTGGATAGTGCTTGAAAAGAACATAACTGGGGGCCTTTTTAAATCCTGTTTGTAACTTCCCATCAGCTAAAGCTCAGTTCATAACCGGCATTGGAGCATATGTTTAAGTCTTCCATCACAGATAAAGGACACCATTATAGAAAATTGACACACCCAATTGTAAACGTCGGTGCTCCTCATATAACTGGTCTGGTGCCACCTCTGCGACTGTGGCTCTGAACAGGACCCCCGACCCAGATGTGAACCTGGCCTAAAAACATACTGCAGGATTTCAAGCCCTTTCCACTAACAGAAAGTACAAGATAAGATTGCCCCTTAACCTCACTCTTAACCAATATAGCATAAGAACTTATGGCTAAATATTTAGGACCACATGTATGAAAGCCGTCTAGGTCTAAGACTTTCCTTGTTGCCCATAGCAACCAATCAGAGCTCCATTTTTATATAGTTCTCTGAAATAATGAAAGGGGGGGCTCTAATTGGTTGCTATGGGCAGCAAAGAAAGTCTTAGACCAAGATAGTTTTCATACATGTCCCCTTTAGAGTACAATAATTTGAACGAGAATGAAGGGGTCTGGTTAGTGTATGGGGAACACATCTCTATTTTAAAAGGTTTTCTTACCACAGGCTTTTGCAGATATGAGCTGTTTCTCTGTCTCTTACAGTTTCAAATCCAAGGGTCTCTCCTCCCAGTAGGTGGGTCTCTCCTTCCAGTAGACGGGTCTTCCCTCACTGAAGACTGGTAACATCATGATTCTGTGTGAACAGGGGAAGGGAGAGGATGTTACAGCTCTGCAGACCTCCTGCAATGGTCAGCTCCCTTCAAGGCTCCAATCCTTGCAACCAGAACACCTGTATTGCTATAAACAGTTATACATACAGCCTGAAATGAAACAAATGTGAGATATGCACTCTTCTCCCCCATCTGTAATCAGGCAGGAGGTAGAGGGGGCACAGAATGTATAAGGCTGTGTTATATGGGGGCAGTGAATCTAGCAGCTAGAGACTGAGTAATTGCCCAGATCACTCACATAGAACTATCACTGGGAGATGAGCATATAGAGCTTAGGCAGCCTTTATAACACAGGCTGCAGAAATAGCTCTAGACATGGGTCTTAGGGTGACATGTATGAACAGGGCTGGACCAGTATTCTGGTGTACCTCGAGCCAAAAAAAAAGGTGTGAACAAGTGCACTCCAAACTTTGGTGCGATACACCCTTTGTAATGCGCCAAAGAAACTTTTTAATGCGCCAAAGTTTGGGTGTGTTCTGGGGGTATCGCACCACATGCTTAGAAGTAGACACATTTATAATTCTTTGATGCCAATTCTAGGTGCAAAACAGTTAGAACAGTCAGACCAGGTTAAAGGTGGTCTGCCTGATCCAGACTTGTCGGATTGGCAGTAGAATACGCCTCTACTTATACATTCTGGTGCATTCTACACTGCCTTGAAGCAATTTAGAACTGGCCTGTCAGCGCCAAGATTCATACATGTCACCCTTACAGATTAGCTAATATCTGCTATACTAAATTATTTAGGTAATACAAACAACTTGCAAAAGTGCTTATTTTTATTGTCACCATTATTACAGATATGACCTTTGTAGTGAGAAAACCCCTTTAAGTATTTTTGTTGGGGTCTTTAGTAGTTCTTTAATATCTGTGCTTCTGTTTTGTCCCTGTCTTGCTGTTTCTATTTCTATATTTTTCTATATTTTCCTGTGTGTTGTGGCCTTTAGCTAGGATACTTTGTAACTCACATTTCAAGATTTTTCTATAACAGTCTCATAACAGATCCATGGTGGGATGCTCTTTGAAGACATAATTGGGGCTGGGGCTTGTGGCTTTCCATCAGGAAGAGAACACACGAAAGCATCTGCTCTCTCTTAGTGGTTTGTTGCCCAGTTGACCCTAAATTAATAATAGTGGAAACTTTATATTTGGCCTTTTCTGGTGGACTTTAATTCATTAATTTTTGAGTTGTCTTATTTTGTAACCCAAAAAAACACTGTGGCCTTTTAGATTGCAACTTCCTTTCTATGTGTCTTTCTTTTGGCTTTGTTTGGAGTTGCAACTGTGACCTATGAAGCATATCAAGACCGCCATGACGACTTGGTCACAGCTCATACCTGTAGAATTTGCAGACAAGTATCTTAGAATATTTGCTTATTCAGCACCTCCATACCGTGTCCAACTTCTGTACAAACACCTCATGGGGCGATAGGACGTTCATGTTTAATAGGTGGGTGTTATATTTTGTATTGGTCGTAGGCCACATAACACATGGAAAACGGAAATGTGAGTTGGGCTGTAAACATTGAAAAAAAAAACACAATTCCTCTTTTGTTTTTTTGACCTTCATTTTAGCAGCATTCACTGTGCTGTATAAAAGACATGATCACTTTACTATGTGGGAACAATTATAATGATATCAACTTTATATAGTTTTTTATGTCTTACTACTTTTACACAATAGAAATTTGTGTTTTTTTGTCATCATAGTCTGACAGAGGTAACTTTTTTATTTTTCTCTATATGGAGTCGATTAAGAGCTTGTTTTTGCAGGATGAGTTGACCTTTACATTGGTACCAGTATAGGAATCATGTGATGCTTTGATCACTTTTTATCAACGATTTTGGGGGGAGGGATGAAAATACAACAGTCCTAGCAGTGTTTTTTTTTGTTTTTTTTTACAGTGGTCACTGTGCGGTATAAATGACACATTAACTCAGCAAGCCAATATGATTACAGTGATACCCAATTTATATATTCTTTTAGGTTAACTGCTTCAACACAATAAAAACACTTTTATTTAAAATAAAAACACATTTTTGCATAAAAATGTTTTCATTTTTCTGAGAATGGAGCTGTGGAAAGACTTGTTTCTGCTGGATGAGTTGACGTTTTCATTGGTACCATTTTAAAGTGAACATGACTTTTTAATCGCCTTTAATTCTGTTTTTTGGGAGGCAGAATGAAGAAAATACAGCAGGTAGTGTGTTTTATTTTTTACAACGGTCATCGTGCAGTATACATGACATGTCAGTTTTATTCTGTGGGTTGATATGATATGACTGTCTTTCCCTTAGCTGCTGTGGTCGGGATTGACAGTGGCAGCTAAGGCATTAATTGCTCACGACCGGAGTGAGCTCCGGTCGTGACCGACTCAGCATGGCGCCAGCTGTAAAATGCAGTTGGTTCCATGCTACAATCTTGTGAGCTCCGCTTGTGAGCTCACACGATTTCCATAACGTACCCATATGTCAATTTGCGGGAACCACTTTCCGAAGATGTTATATGGTTGTGTAAAATGTTGGTAAGGGATAAATTATTTCCATGGATTTTCACTTTGTATGCAGTGGATTTTGCTGTTGTTTTGGACTGGCTCTATCCATTCAGGCTTATCTATGTCCTGGCTAATGGATGCAATTTCTGCACATAATTTATAAAACTACATCAGTAAGGGACATTTTACTAATTTTTTTCCACAATGCAGATTTTAAACCATGGAAATACCATTTAGAAATCAGGGACTGCTTGCATTTGGAATACATGCAACTTCAGTACCAAAATCTTTGTGAAATCCATCATGTGAATATGTCCTAATAGCAGTAAGTCTATGGAAATCTCTGCCAGACTAAGATTCTATAAGGCCTGTATTCATTTTTACATGCAAAAAAAAATTACAACTACCTACTAGAGATTTAATCTGAAAATGTAAAAAACTGCCTTTTACCTCATTGAAGTTTTTTATCCTTTTTCTGGATTAACACTACAGGATAATAGACTGAACTGGGTGGACATATGTCTGTTTTTTTAGCTAACTGGAGTGCTTTTGGTCTGTTTTATTGTATAATTTTGCCATAGTAAAGGGCAGAGAGGGCCAAAGCAGCAGCACTGGAACACAAGGTGAGTACAGTAATACCTCAGGTTACAGTGGTCTCAGGATACAATATTTTCAACATACAATGTTCTATTCTGAGACATTGTGGGCGGCATGTATGAAATTTGGCCTTTAAACACCAAATTTCATGTGCATAATAATAGCCTAGAATGCGCCTGATAGATGAACCTGCTCTACAGCGGGTCATAAATCAGCTGCATTCTAGTGCAGAAACGACAATTCTGGTTCAGGTAAACCACTTTGAAAGTGGTTTACCTGTTCCAGCTGTAATGTGTCTAGAACTGCTGTAGCGAAGCTATAAATCTATAGCTTTGTACGGTTCTAGTCTGCCCCGCCTCCCACACGCCCCCAAAATCAGGCACATTACAAAGTACAACTTGTGCTTTGTAGTGAGCCTGATATTGGTGTATGGGCCATTTCAAAATGTAGCGAACGGGGCTGCGCTGGATATCTGCTGAAAAGACGCCCCCGTTCATGCATGTGCCTCTGTATGTTGAGTATGGTTTCAAAATACAATGTCACAGACATTAATGATCTGTGCCACACATGATTGAAAGATGCAACAAATTATGAACATTTTAATTGTAAAACATCTATATTAGTGAAGAGCATGCAGTGATTGATGATCTAGTAGCGCCTCTCTACAGTACAGTGGGATACTGCATGTTCTGTACCTCTTTTTATATTTGTTAGGACGAGCAGCTCCTTTGGGCACCAGGTTACATAGTTACAAGTTCAGCTTGTTGTCCCTCAGTGTTGATCCAGAGGAAGGCAAAAAAAAACTCATGAGGTAGAAGCCAACTGTTCTCATTTTAGGGGGAAAAAAAAGTCCTTCCAGATATACAATTACACTGTAAAAATGCATCCAGACCCTTTTTGAACTCTGTTAGTGAAGTCACCATGACAACTTCTTGGCAGAGAGTTCCACCGTCTCACTGCTCTTACAGTAAAGAATCCCTTTCTGTGTCAGCAATTAGCTGCACCTGTTTATCTTTGCCAAGTAGCATAGGGACCAGTGTTGCCTGCTACTGGACTCAGTCTAGTCCAGCCATTGAGTTGTAAGTATGGCCTATGTAGTTTTTTGAGTAAATAATGTCCCATTTTTTTTTTCTGTGTTTTTTCTGTAAATTGTTAATGTAGGGACTCACAAGATATGAGGACCGTTGACGCCGGTAGCGAGCTTGTATATCGGGGCCCCTGTACCAACTAATACCTCATATTTAAAATTTTTCCAGTATGTCCTTTTTTATTTGCCCAAAAATACTGGCAAGCGGAGGGTGTCTATATTTTGTGTTGGACAACTAGAAAGTGCTGGGCAGCCCGCCTAATCTAATAGTATGGGTGTCACTAGTAGGTTGTAAGCCAGCATGGTGCACCACACATATCTGTATTTATGGCACCCTTCTGTATCACCTTATTTATATGCAATTGTAGTACCAGCAACCACCCGCCTCATGCATTGAGAGTGTGTGAGTGGTTGTTTTATTGGTATTTTTGCATTTGTGCAATCTCCCCATGTATTATACTGTGGCTTTTCTGCATGCTGGTGTGAATAGGTATCAAGTTAAAGGGGATGTATCGCTTCCTTACTTCGGCTGATTCACACTTCTCTTAGCTTCCCAGCTCTGTGAATGCAGGGGCGTTTCTTCCCCTCCCAGCTGGATGACATCATCCCCCCTTCACTGCTGGCCTGAGACTCCCCCCCCCCCCCTCCCCTCTGAGTCCACATATCACTGTGTCTCTCTCTATGCAGTCTTATTTTATAAGAGCTGTATACATATCACAGCTGTCATTCAATCTAATCTGAGCACTGATCTCTCACAGCTGGAGATGTATTACAGTTTTCTAAGAACGGCACAGATCTGTGTGTATGCAGGAGAGTTAGGCACAGGGACAAAAACTGTCATGTTTTCTCATTGTACAATCGCTGAGTCCGTTTTGCTAGTGTGGAAACGAAAATGCAAACCCGGGCCCCTAACTCTAGTCTTCTGTAAACCCCCGGAATCACCCAGGGGCTGTACAGAATTAAATGACCTCAGCAGGAATTGAAAGGAGAGGGATAGCCCACCGGGAAATCAGTGTAAAAAAAAAAAACCAAGAAAGAACCATTTAATGAAACGATAACACCCTTTTTAAATGTGTGTTTTTTTTTCCCCTAAATTTTTTTTTATGGTGGGGTGTATACAAACGGGGGGTTTTTATTTTTCCCCAGGTACATAGGGGCCAGTGCCCCTGCTCGGAAATTCAGTCTATCCATCAGTCTAGTCGTTTTGAGCTGAAATAAGGTTTTATGTAGTTTTTTTTTATTCTGTGTAAAAAACTTCTTTCCTCTAAACAAAAGAGGTTGCCCCCTTGTTTTAGATACAGTCTTGAGTATAAGTAGATCTTTTGGATATCCCGCTTTTTGACCATTAATAATTTTTAACTTTTTTTATTATTTCCCCCCCCCCCCACCCCTTCCCGAAGCCATCTTTTCTTAAACTAAAAACCCTAACCCTCGATAATCTTTCTGGGTATTGCCGTCAACTCAGTCCTTTTTAAATTTTTTTTTGTTGCCTGCCTTGAACCTATTCAAGCCTAAAAAATGTCTTTCCTGTGCACTGTTGCCCAATATGTACACAAATTCCTTTGGAGGTCGACCTTTTACTTGTATAACGGGAGAATAAAACATCAGTTATCATCCCCTTTTAATACACCCCATAAAAGTGTTAGCCTAGGCAGCTGCTGCTTGCAGTGGCTGCTACAAATTACGTTTACGTCCCCCTAGGATTTCCAATCCTTCTCCAAGTCACTTTTTTCCCACGTTTTTTTCCCTTTAACATTTAAACAAGGAAAAGGATTTTTTTTCCCCCCCAGTACATAACCTTGCATTATCTTGTTTAAACCCATCTGCCATTTTTCTGCCCCGGCCCCCCCAACTTACTGGATTCCTTTTTAACAAAAATTACCTCTATTGTGTTGAGGGCTTAATTTTCTTTCTTCTGGCACATTGTGTATAACGCACAGGACAAAAAGAAGCTCCTGTCATTTACATAGAAAGTGATTTCCAGCTTCCAGCAGCCCATTTTGACTGTTATATATAAGGAATTACTTTATCTGTATTAGTTAGTTGCTTCATTTTCTTTAATCCTTATTTTGCATGACTTTTTTTTATTGGAAAGGGCCCCCAATCACTACAAATGACCCAAAAATACCATAAATTTTTCTGTATATCAGAACACGCATTTTTGGGGTTGAATTGGGGCCCCACTTTTATTTTGAAACCAATGATTACACAATCCAGTAAGGGCAATGTTCACACCAATTTTTGGGACATATCTCGCCCCGTAATTATCGACTCCAAATATGGGGCGAGATAGTCCCAATAATTACGGAATCCCCCATTTTCTCATTGAGAACATGGATTACTCTCTTCTCCCCGTCAGACAATATGGGACGGGGAGAAAATGATATTCCCAAATTTTCCTGCGTATACGCGCCGTGAATAAAGAAAAAGTCTATGGGGGCCGGCAGGGTGACGGGCCCCCCGCCACCCCCCGGGCCCAACCCCCCAAGGGGAAAAATTGTGGGGAAATATGTCCCCCAAATTACGCTGTGAATAAGCGGTTTGAACCCCGGGGTCAAAGGGGCAAGTATGTATTTGGATTCACGGAAAACCCTGGGAAAAAACCCAGCTGCCTGCAATACAGCACCCCCGGGGGAGACAGCAAAACAAGGGCAGCATTTTTATGGCCCGACATTCTAGCAAAGCCAGACCACTTCCAGGGTGCCCCAAAAAAACCCCCCCAACCCCAAAAAACCTTTACTCCCACGCCCAAGCCGCCCCTGGGAAAAAACCCCTTACCCCATCTTCCCGGCCCCGGGCCCCCTTTTTAAATTTTAAAAAGCTTTTATTAGTTAAAAATTTGGGTTTCAAAAAACTTTCCTAAAGAGGCCATTTTGACAACCCTTTAAAGGGGATGTATCGGGTTCGGGCAGTTTTGCCTGTTTCAGTGCTCACTAGCCTTTTTCAGGTTTTCAGGGAAATTCAGGGGGTTTCTTTCCCCCCCCACTGGGTGTTTCTTAACCAAAGAGATGGACATCATCCCCCCTTCAATTTTTGTCATGGGTGGTCCGTGTCCCCCCCCCCCCTTCCCCCCTCCACATTCACTGTTCTCTCCCGTTTCCCGGGGTATTAAGATCGTTTACATACCAAAGGGTTGCAAATTTATGTTACAATTGAATTTCCCGGCCCCTTTTATAAAAATTTCCCCCAGGTGGGGCAGAAATTTAAATGCCCCCTCGGCCTCTTTAAAGCCCCCTTCTTTGTTTAGGCCCCATCCCACACAAAATTTTTTTCCCCGGGTTTTTTGGAAATTTTTTTGAAAAGCCCTGCAGTGTTATTTGTTTCTTCCCCGGTTTTGAGAGGGGAAAAAGTGCCCTTTCCCCTTAAAATTTGAGTGAGAGGCAGGAAACCCCAAACTGCCTGATTTCAGCCGACCGGGGGCCCGAACAGAATGTAAATGACTCTCGCTAGGAAAATGCAAGGAAGGGATCTTACCCGGGCTGGAGATCAATTAAACAGAAAAAGATGATAAGGAAACCTGTGATAACAAAAACAGCTTTGCTAATTGACATCCCAATTTTCAAAGTTTCTTGTTTCACTGTCCCCCTTTTTTCTGAAGACCATTAAATAAATGATACAACCCCCTTTAAAAGGAATCGAACCCCCCCACCAAAACCCCAAAAGGCCCTTCCCTTAAAAGGGGGTTTTTTCCACAATCCCTTTTTTTTAAGCTCTTGGGATCCAGTCCTCAGCTCTGTGTTTCTCAGAAGGGTGCTTTTGGTTTATTTGTTTAATTGCCTTTCCCTGGACCCCCCCCAAAGGGTGAAAATCACCTGCCCTTTCCCCCCTCCCTTGCTTCCCAAAAAAAGGTTTTTTTATGTAAAGAACTGGGGAGTAGTTTTCCCAAAGTGGCCCCGAGGGGAAAACTTTTTCCTCCAAGGGGAAAAAGAGTTTCCCCGGTTCAAATCCCTGCAGGAACCAAACCTTGGATTTTTATTTTTCTTTAATTTAAAGCACATACCTGATTGAGGGGTTTTTTTTTTTCCAAATTTTAATTTTTCAAAATTTTGGTTTTACTAATTATTTTAAAAGGGGGACAGCGGACAGGAGTAGAATGACAGCATCTGGGGGTTTTAATTTTCGGGAGTTGCATTAGAAGAAGGGGGTGATGTGTGAGCATTGGCGAACCCCGGACTGAGAAGCCTCAGGGCCCCGGTCGTTTTCCCCCCCGGGAAAAGAGGGGTAAGCCCCAATTTGGGTCATTAAAAAGGGGCGCTAAAGAAAAAAAACGGGGCCCAGAATTTTTTTTTAATGATGAAAGGTTAAAAAATTTTTTTTATTCAAATTTTCTTTATTATTTTAATTTTTTAAAAAATTCCCAAATTAATTTTACTTTGTGGAAAAACCCTTTAAAATGGTTGCCTCAGCAATACTGGATGATCTATGTGACGGTAATGATAGTATTTAAACAATCCCATAAATTATTTATACATAAAAGGGGAAAAAACATAATAACAAAAAGGTTTTTCGGCTTGGTTGAAAATGCTTAGAAAATTCCACATTGTTTCTTATGTCAATCAAATCAAATAGGAGAGAAACTCTTACTTTAGGCCCCACAGTGTTTCTAGCACTCTTTGTGTGCTATGTGAGAGCTGAAATTCCCCTCATCACCTCTGATTCCAGCCTGGTCCCAGTTGAGCTGTTTTGAGCATTTACTGTGCTATAGTTGGTTTTACAAATTTTGTGGCCCTGGAGAGTCTTGCCACTTTCCCATATCTCCCCCCTGGCGCATACCCCCTGAAACAAAAACAGAGAGTCTTAGGGTTTTTCAAATGCTTCAGCCCCAATTGTCCTGCTCAGCAAACCCTTACAGTATATACCACAGATACCTGACATACAGCATGTCCTAACCTCAGGAACCTCCAGGACCCAAAAGGGGGCATAAAATTAATTTAAAATCAGAAGCCCCTGAACGGTTGTCATTCTCACATCTGTCAGAAAATTTCAGGAGATTATTATATAAATATATTTTTTATATATTTTAAAATATATATAAGTACAAACACACGTGGGGAAAAATTTATTTAGTCAGCCCCATTGTGCAAGTTCTCCAATTAAAAATGAAAGAGGCTGAAGGGGACATCTAAGTGGGCCTCAATATGGAGAACTAAAAGAGAAAAAAAAAACCCAAAGAAAATACATTGTCTGATCTGGAAATAATTTATTTTCAAAAATGGGGGAAATTTTGGCCTCTCATCTTTTTAAATGCGAGAACTTGCACAAATGGTGGCTGACTAAATACTTCTTTTCCCCACTGTATATATATTTCATTAATTTCTCTCTCTCTTTTTTTTTTTTTTTAATAAACTCCAGAAAACAGAACCATATTCATGCTAAAGTTTGGAATGTGACTGCTCACACATCTATAGAACAGGTCTACTATATCTTTTTGACATCAGATAACTGGCAAAACCCCTGTTCATGGATGTCGCCCAAAGTTCGACGTTTCGAGGGCAGGAAACGCCCCTTTGTCAAGCATGCTTGACAAAGGGGGCGTGCCTGCCCTCGAAACGTCGCGGATGGACGTAGTAGAGTATGAGGGGTTGTTGAAGTCGATGATAGCTCATGGAAAACTGCGAGGATCGTAGATATCCCAAATGGAAACATGGGACGGGAATAAACCCACGGACTGTTATAAAAGTGTAAAGCTTTGCTTATATATATTCTAATGAAGATAAAACATGACCACGAATGGTTTTAAGTTTGTTTAATAAAGGAGTTGTTTTACTATGATATAGTTGCAATGATTTGATATAAACCGCTGGCATCAATACATCTAACTAGTGTAAACAGCAGCCATGTGGTGGATGATAACCAGAAGGTAACAGGAGCAAATGACACTTAAAAAAGTGTACATGATCCTTGTGTATGGGGATTACAAACATCAGAGAGGGGACTAGTGACCTTTCCACCATAGCCTCCATACACTGCTAACAGGGAGAGATCAGATCATAACCATGTGCCTGCTCACAGCTAACATGGAGGACACATAACCATCACTATAGTGCACAGCAGCATCAGTATCCGGCTCTAACCATTGACATCCCATGCAGAGTACTGGATTCTATAACTGTCCTGTATACACCACTGCATACAGCAGCATCAGGAAACAACTCTGGTAACATGAAGGTGACACGCCAAACTCCAGACTCCATGGACCAGTATGGAACAACCTATACAGGCAGAAGGAACCATCCCCATACTGATCCTCATCTTTATGATGTCCCCTGCTCCTCTCTCATCAGTCTCCATACTGATCCTCTTCTGTATGATATCCCCTGCTCCTCTCCCATCAGTCGTCATACTAATCTTCATCTGTATGAAGTCCCATTCTTCTCTCTCATGGTTATCTCTATTATATGTGTCTTCCTACCATGTTTAGCAGAGTAACATGTGCCCATATCTACTGCCTGTCCTTAGGTTGCTTCTCCTGTCACACTCCTGTATAAAGTATCCACCCTGTCTTCAGTATGTACATAGGAGCATGAAGTGAGGCAGGTACATGAGTGGGAATACAATGTGTATGTGTATTATAGAAGACACCCCACTAACAACTCCAGATTACATTACACCCTACACTAGTACACATTGTGAATGTGCTTAGTGCTGTGTAGTGATGCTAGTTTTAAACTTCCCGGATCCTTTACAAAAGTTTCTTCCATTCCATCTGGTGAGAGAGAGGATGAGACAATGAAACAGGAAATTACCTATCTTCAAAAACTCCGTCCTCCCAATTATAAGAGAACCTGTGGGATAGTGGGCCAGCCTCACTGTCTTTTCTAAGTAAAATCCCATGCATGAAGTTGGAAATGTTTCTTTGTATTCTACTGTTTGGCCACAAGATGCCGCTATGTCCAGTTTCCGGTATATGCAAA